>JAXGGA010001879.1:0-137451 GCA_038373865.1 Uloborus plumipes
ACTTAAGGTATTTAGTCCTAATCTAAATCGTTTTTCCCGCGGAGCATGCAAGTAACAAAAGAACAGTTTTGATGCTTTTTGGACCCCCAAGTCTATTTCTGAGTTTAGAGTGTATCAGTCCAAAACTCGAGAAGATAGACTCGATAGACGCAGAGTTAATTAATTTAAAAGAATGCGAATTAATTTTCATTAAATTTATTAATTTAATTTTTATTAAACTTTATTAATAGGACAACTAATTGATAGTTATTAAAACATTTAAACAAAACTACTCTAAAATTTGGATTTAAGTTTTAACATTTGTAACTTTTTTTCACTCCATAACAAGTTAATTTAAAAGAATGAATTAATTTTCATTAAATTTATAACTAATTGATAGTTATATAAACATTTAAACAAATCTTCTTTAAAAGCTGGAGTTAAGTTTTATTATTTAACTTTTTTCATGGCAAAACAAGTTAGTTTAAAAGAATGAGAAATAATTTTCATTAAATTTATTAATTTAATGTTTATTAAACTTGATTGATAAGATGTATAAATTTTTATTAATATTTTTCAGGATGAGAAACCTTATATGTTTATAAAAGATCTCAATAACCACTGTATTTGAGTTTTCGACAGGTTTTTGACGTTTTCGACAGGTTTTCGACGTTTTTGATAGGTTTTCGACATGTCATGTCAAAAACTGGTTTTTGATGTCAAAAACCCAACCCTGAGTAAATGGCATGAATATATAAATACACAGTCGAACCGGCTTAATGGAACAGCCATTTTGCCACGAAAAAATATTCTAATAAGCGGGATATTCCATTATCCGGGATGAAAATAATGCATTTCAATGGTTTGGTACATTGAAAACGTATTACATTAAGCGGGATATTCCTTTAAGCAATATTCTAATAAGCGGGCTCGACTGTATTTTTTTTTAGAGAGTGATCAGTAAAAGTGTTTCACTTGTCCCTTTGGCTTTGAGAAAGTATTGTATGTGTTTAGTTGTGCTTTTTATACATTTTCTATGCAATATACATTAAGTATACCCGTATATGACGGTCCATATGTTGGCGTTATCATTTTTTTCGACCAATATTTAATTTTATTTTAATGGGGGGGGGGGGGGGCACCGAAGCGAAGTCTTGCCCCTGTTCGAAAATGGCCTAGTTACGTCCCTGGGAATAAGTTAAAAACAATTACAATTCATGTTCATAGAATTCATTAAAAAAATTTTTTTTGGAGCTATGTTGTATTAATAAGCACTCGTGCAGTGTCGGGTATTAAGCTAGTTGTCAAATAAATGAAAACACATGTGTATACATTAGATGTGAATTCACCGACGTCGAAAATGTTATCAAATTTTGTACTTTTCGAACGGGAGGTGTTCATTCCAACCAGGGTTTAAAACAAAGCTTTTTTTTTTTCAAAAAAGCCCAGCCCACGTGGGTTTTTGACCAAAAACCCGGGTTTTTTGGTGTTATTGATGAAAAAGTCGGACTTTTTCGGGTTTTTTGAAGAATAATTTCAATATGAGAAAATGATTTAAGAATAATGTCAATAATTTCATATATTGACCTTGCATTAAACATTGTTTTCCAAACTACTGCTTGCTACTTTTAATTTTCATAGAATCAAAAGAGCCCTGAAGAGAGGTCACTGTGACTTCCTAAAAGTTTCCTATTTGGCAAATTTTGAAAAATGCATTTTAATATTGAATTTTTTAAATTGATATTATATTTCAAATTAATGTTGAATTGAATTTATAGATTGAAATAATTATTGCTTATTTTGATCTTCTAAATACTATTTTAAAAAAATAAATAAGTAAAATAATTTTTTCAAAAAAATAAGGTAAATTCATGTGCAGTTTTATTTCTGATACTTCATAAATTGTACAGCAAGGAAGATGGCATTTTCTGGAAAAGATATTGACCGAGACTAAATATTTTAACAAACTAAATACAATAAAAAGTGATTAATACCAATTTCTAGACTTGGTATTAATCAAACTATTTAGTTTGTTTCTGAAAAAGATGTTCCCGACATGCAGTAAATTTTGAAAAAAAACCCGTTTTGTCGACATAGAGGTGTTCATTCCGACTCTTTCTTCCCTTTCCCCAGCCTGCCCCCGTTCCCGATGTCGCTGAACATCCTGGTCGGCGAGAGACCCGGTTGGACCAGGCTCGCCCGGTTCCAGGCCCTGCCGGTCGAGGGGGGTGAGTTCGGTTCATGTCTTTGTTCGCCCCTGCCGTTGAATGCATGATTTTATATATACAGTCAAACCTGTCCATCTGGAATTTCACGGGACAGAAGAAAAATTCGAGATGCGGAGGTTTCGTGATACAGAGGTTGTGATAAAATTCACAAAAATAAGCAATTGGAACAAAGTTAAATACTTAATAGATTGTTTTGCATTGATATTGTTGAATATTTTACTGTACGACATGTTGTGAGTCCACGTTTTACTAATTGTGATGACTATATCGGTAGCAAGTTAATGCATACCTCTAAGTACGAACAAAGTCTATTGAATGATTGTGCAGAAGATGATTTTTGTCTCCAAGTTATACCATTGGATAAAGGTGGCTGGAGATGAAATTCAAAAATGAGAGTCGTCAAAATTCGAGACATAGAGGTTTTCGGGAAAAATCATTCGAGATAAACACGAGAAAAAACATTAAATTCATGCTGTAAAAGCAGGGATATTGAAAACTATCGACATAGAGAGGTTTTTGAGATAAACAGGTTCGACTGTATAAAAAAAATACACTTGGAAATGTGTTTTTTGCAGGGTTTGCCGATATATATCTACGTATACGGTATTCGATATTCATTTTGAAAATATGATATTTTCGATGCAAAAATTATACTCTCATGTTAATAGTGTTCATTTCTTATTTAAAATAACCAACCAGAAAAATCTATATTTTATATGCTGTGTTAATCCATCATGAATGGGATGGGTTATTCCTTTTTATTTTATATTCATGAATTTATTAGTAAAATGTAAAACTATCATTCATGTAAAAATACTATAAATTTTTACATGAACTGTTTATTTAGCCATGAATAATAAAAGTGTTGTGAAAATGAAGTTTATGCAGAGATGGCTGTGAGTAAAACAAGAATTTTAATAATAAGAAGCAGAGAGATGAAGCCAAATAAAAACGTCGTACGTCTTAAACAAAATTTTTGAAGGGATTAAATCGAACAACGAGTGTTGCCAAACGTCGTTAGCGTTATAATGAAAGCTTGACTGTTTGCCACGTGCTCGACTTTCAACAAAAAGTGAATTAATTTTAAATTCATATATTTTAAAAATAATGTAAGGATATAAACAACAAGGATTTAGGATGCTTTTAGCAATTTTTAACTTCAGTTTGCGCCGATTGAAAATATCGAATAGGGGTCGAAATATCCCATGCGTGTACGGATATCGGATATCTGCGATGTTTTTGGAAATATTGTGATAGTTTCGAACCCTCGTTCTTAAACTTTTGTGTAAATCATGTGGAAAATACTGTGCTAGTGAGAGTTTTTTAGCAAGAGTATTTTCCTTTTGCAGTACTGAAAGATATCCGAGCCCAGCACTGGCCAAATGCTATTGTGCAGTAGGGTGTATCGAGAAAAACTTTTTTTGAAATTCAATTTACTAATTTGATAAAAGAATGCCCCTACCTACCTACCCACATATTCCACAAAAAAATTCAATCTAATCAGAAATTGTTTAGGTGTCCCGCACAAGGCCTGAAGTTTGTGAATTTCTTCAAAAATATTATTTTTTTCTCATTTTTTTAAAAATATTAAGAATAAAAGTTAAACATAATTCAAGTTGAAAAATGGACACAGCAAAGTCGGGGGGCAACATTGGGTTTGAAAAAAGTTTTGGGTTTGAACATTTATTCTAAACTTACATGATTTTCACCAAAACTAGCATTTTACAAGACCATGCGGCTTGGTTAGAAACTTGTTTAAGAATGTGAAATCTAACTGAATTAACACTTGAAACTGTGAATCATCTGTGATTTATGTGGAGTAAAAAGTAAAATAATATAAGCTGTCAACAGAATCTAAGCCCCTCGTCACACAGTGCCTGCGTTCTATCGGGGGCCCCGTAATGGTAAACGAAATACAGCTCCGCTAGTGTAGCTGCTATAGGATTGTAGAAGAACATATATCTTTGGTTGAGGAAACAGACTCGAAATATTTCGGACATGGTGCTCCAGTAAATGGCCCAGGGAAAGAAATTGTAGCCTTTACAGCTTCAGTTTCATGATTTATGGAAAAAAAAAGTTCTGTTGATAAAGAACATAAAAGTTATCGGTTGTGATGGCACATCAGTTAACACTGGAAAATCCAATGGTGCTACTAGACTTTCAGAAAAGTCTTTAGAACCCTCACTACAAGCCGTGGTATGTTTTCTTCATTTAATAAATCACCACTTAGAAAGTCAACGGTGGCTCTTGATAGGCCAACTACTGGACAAAATTCTTTTAGCTGACCTATTGGAGAGTTCTTACAATATTGCTAAGATATACCAGTCATGAACTTTAAGAAAATAGAACGCGTTTTACCAGAAGTTGATGTCGAACAATTGAGTCAAAAAAACTGTACCTCAGAACCAGACTAACGTAAGTCCATTTTCCTCATTTTTCAGTAGAGGGGGAAAACGATGTATTCGACAATCGTTTTTCCCTTCTACCGAAAAATGACGAAAATGGACTTACGTTAGTCTGGTTCTGAGGTACAGAAAACTCGGTCTAGGAAGTTTTGGCGCGGCAGATTGGGCGCCGGCTTTTTGGCGCGGACGATTGGGCGCGAGACTTTTTGGGCGCAAGAGCATTGGGCGCCTGGAACATTGGGCGCACAGTTTTTGGGCGCGAGGCCTTTTGTGATGGCCTCGAATTCAAAGAATCCAAGGCCAGCTTGTAAAAGTTGAAGCTCCATTCACGTTGGAATGTTGCATTTTGAAATAGAAGTATGGCGATGCAGAAATAACTAATTCGTCAAGTTGAAAAAAAACAATGTTAGTTTATTTAAACTTCAAAAACATAGATCGGCTACAGTAACTATTGAAACTTAAATTAAAAAAAGCATCAAATTAAAGATTGCTGCGTTAGGTGACTCGTGCCTAATATTATCTGAGCTCGGCATCATTCAATTCTCATGCTAGCCTAACAGCCAAAGCATAGATACCACGAGCGAGTCGAGTCATCCTACGCCTGCCGACAACTAAAAATCAAATGTGAAAACAAAAGAAGCAAGTCTAAGCAAGCCGGAGAGAGAGCGAATGAGCTGACACCCTACGCCGCCTTAAATAGGACACGCACTTTACATATTCGTCTACAGCGCATGCCCTGTAAGGTGGAGCACGCGATCATCAGTTTCGTGATCGTTCTAGAACATTCCAATGTGTTCAATACGCGGGAAAAACTACGTCACCGCCTATGACGTCACAGCAGCATTCTCGCCGGAGACTTAGAACGAATCCAAATTGGCGGATCGCTTTCAGTCAGCTGTGCGTTTAAAACTTAGCGGTAAAAACACCAACACGTAAGTTTTATCATTTGTATTTAGACGAGGGGATGAGAATACTTTTATGATAAGGCATTTTATGACTATCACTAACCGCTATCCATGATAGTAAACATTCTTATAAGATGAGAAGAATGATGTTATGTGCAATGACTGAAAACAAGTTTTAATACGCATTGCACATGGCGCCATCTATCAGGATTTACTGTTATTAAATGTAAAATAATGTATTACCTTTCTTAAAAGGGCAAGACCAAACAGGAGGGAAATTTATATATAAATTATACAACAGTTCCGTGCGCCCAAAAGTCCTTCCGCCCAGTGTTCCGTGCGCCCTAAATTCCTCGCGCCCAATGTTCCGTGCGCCCAAAAGTCCTCGCGCCCAATGTTCCGGACTGTTGGCCGGCTGGAACGGCGCCGACCCGGAATCGGTAAAAAAAACCAAGACCGGGCCACCACCTCCGACCAACAGAAAATGTGGAATGGTTCTGCTCGGGAGAAAAGAATACAAAATTCATATTTGAATATTAAATAGCAATTTATTCAACATAAGTAAAGTGTAAATAGGAAAATAACTTTGACATTTAAAATATAAACTTAATTTTCCCCCCAACACATCATTCAGTAAAAATTCCCCAACACAAATTCAAAACGATTAGATTCGATTCATATTTTTCATTTTCTTAAAATGTTCAAAACTTCATAGACTTTAAATAAAAGTCCTCATTTTAAAAAGGGTGCCACACAGTAGAAAGTTCCTGAAAAAACTATTTAAAAGTTCATCATACCAGGATGCAGTCTATCAGTAAAACACAGGCACACGACGAAGACTTGAAGGCAAAACACACCCGCTCGCACTATGGCTGACAGCAGGTTCGGAAAGGTTGAAATCCCACACGCTCCTTGTCACGAACGGCAGGCAGCAGATTGCTACTTAAAACTAACAGTAACCGGGCAACAGTAGAGAACATCTCCTAATATGTTGAACTCCCAGTCCTGTTCATAGCCAATCTCCAAAACAGCACAACACTTCCTTATTTATTTAAAAATACCTTTGTCTTCCACTATTTGAAGTTTTTAAAAACCTACCCGTTGTTTCAGCAGGGCAGTCGAATCTAATCCTGTTACATTTTTACTTTTAGAAAAACACCACGTCCTCAGCGTGGCCAAATCAATTACGGGCTCGTAGCCCACATGGCGCGCTTTCAGCACCAGCACAATCCACCGTCTCGCTGCAGCGACGGACTCAGCTCATAAGAGCAAATCATAAGAGAAGGATTGATTGATTTACACGGTATTTATACAGTTACCGTTAACCGACACCTGACGTGAGACGCATCAAAATTTGCATGCAATATTTAACACAGACAACTCAACACAGTTATCTCCTTAACTGTTAATTTCTTAAAAACTTTAAATTCTGTTTATGCAATGCATCCAGCAAAAAACTACTCAACCTATTTGCCGATTGCGTCTGTTAGGGGAGTCGAAGAGATCGTTACATCCCCCAAACATTTAAATTTAGCAGAGTGTTTGAGATGCTAAATTGATGACAAACTTTAAATAACAAATAACATTTATTAAAATAACCAACAACTGTAAATAATAAAAACAAAGATAATTACAAAAACAACTTATCACTTTCTGAGAAACTAAATCCTTTCCCTACCAGCCTGCATTATTCTACCCACATTAATGCCTGTTCAAGGCTAAGTGTAATTGCTACCGGGGGAAACACGCCATCAGGCGAAAAGGACCGCGAGCCAAAAGCCTAAGGCCCCTCTCTGACTTGAGAGTCTAGCGATGAAATGAATAAAACCAGCCTCGATCTAAGTCCTGACATCGCTTATATATTCCCGATATTTGCATACACATCCTATCGGTAGCGATCCAGGCAGCCAATCACAAACGACACGTGCCTTACGAAGCTTCTCGAACTTTCGATTTGTTGACGTCAGAGGCATGACGTTCCAGAGCATGACGTCACACTTCCGGGTACGATTTCCGGAACAGCAATGTTTACTTTCTATTAGTCTGAAACATGACACGGCCGTTCGGCTGAAGGAAAACGTAAGTAGAAACATGAATATGCATTAAATTTAGACTGTTGTAAGATGATGAGACTCTACTATCTAGGGGAGAGGCAGATATGCCTATCAAGGCCCCCCCTCTCATTATCTTGCAACTTGCAAAAAACATGATACACCATCAAAAAGTCCCCCCAAGTAAAAATAATTTTGTTAAACTTTTAAACTCTCAAAAACTTCAAAAATATTAGTTTCTCAAAAATTACAATGAACAATGTTAATTTTCAAAACAACAATACAAACATTTAATTCCACCAATACCACGCAAAACATCCAAATCCAAGTTTGGCGTTATATGCCACTTTCCACTCATTTTTACTCCTGGAGTTAACACATTGCAAACAATGGAACTTCTTTATCTAAAAAAAAATTTCTGCAGTGACATTTTAATCGTGAGTCCTCAGTTCATTTTCAAAGTCCACAGTTCAAATCCTATGACGAAAAAGTGTTCTCTTGAAAAACATCAATATGACGAACAATGAGTCCTGAATGCAAAAATAAGTCCACGTCGATGTCACAAACAGTCAATCTGCAATACAATAAACAAACCCAGAGTAACTGTTCTAATATCAGCAAAACACTATAGCATACAATTTGAGTATAAACATGTGGTGACCAAATAAAGAAATTTATATATAGTACGTTGTATAAACATATTTGCTAGCAATTAATTTTTTTTTTTTATATAAGATTTTTTTTCAATTTTTAAAATACAATTTTCAAAAATTTGCAAAAAGGTATTAAATTTTTAAAATTTCGTAATTTCAAAAAAATTTAAGTTTCAAAACATTTTTTTTTCAAATACAGTGTTTTCTCAATTATACAACATTGGTACAAAAATATTTTTCAATACAAATTTAAATTTGAGACTTGGGGAGATATTTCCCCCTGAAAATCATCATTCCCTTTGAAATTAAATGTAGTTGGATTAAAAGCAATATTTTCCCTTTCACAATACTTTGTTACATCATTTAATGATCTTAATCTTTGCTTTTTACCTTTTTCAAAATAATACACATCAGTTCTAGATCCGTCCTGTCTAGGAACTACTTTGCGAATCCAAACTGCATCACGAATAGGTTTCAAAGGAAAATCCAATTTTTCACTATCTGAGCTTTCAGCCCCCCCATCTGATTGACTTTCAGAATCAGATTCAGAAAAATGAGGTAAATTTTCTTCATCTCCAGAAGATTCATTGCTTGGCATGGGCGAAATTGGCCAAAAATTGAAACTTTTCTCTTTAAGTGAATTTTTATCACCACTGAATTCGTCTTTGAAAAATTTGTTTTCTTTGAAAGATACATTGATAGATTCTATTATCTTATCTTTTTCTAGAAGATATATGCGAAAAGCTTTCCGATTAAATGAATATCCAATAAAAACGCCTATTTCGGCTTTTAAATCTAACTTTCTTCGTTTCTGGGGTGGAATACGAACAAATAAGACATTTCCAAATGGTTTCAAATGATTGACACTAGGGACTTTTCCACAATACAACTCAAAAGGAGTTTTCACCTGTTTGGAATGACACACCCTATTCCATGTGTAAACAAAATACAACATGGCCTCCGGCCAAAATGAAAATGGGAGTCCGCTTTCAGCTAATAATACTCTAGCGGCATTCCCTACCGTTCTATTGAAATTCTCAATCAAGCCATTCTGTTGAGGAGTATAGGTGTCAGTTAATTCATGGTGAATCCCTAATTCATTCAAAAAACCATCAAGTTCTTTGTTTACGAATTCTTTCCCGTTATCTGTCTTAATTGCGACGACTTTCCTTCCGAGTAATCTTTCGGAACGAAGGATATGCTGTTTTACTATTCCAGGAATTTGATCTTTAGTTTTAATTGGGTACAATGAGCATCTTTTAGAGTAGTCATCTATTATTGAAAGAAAATACTTTTCCCCATTTCTCCCGATAGTCGGACTTGGTCCCCAAGTGTCCATATGCAACAATTGAAGTGGTTCTGTACTTTTGACTTTGCCTATTGGTTTGAAACTTACACTTTTTAATTTACCTAGTTTACACGTGTCACAACTAAATTTACCCGCTTTAAATTTTGGTAAACCCCGGGCTGCAGATAATTCACCTGTTTTCCTAATACTTTCTGCATTAGCATGCCCGAATCTTTTATGCCATTTGTCCATATTTACTTCAACATTTTGTACAAATGGTTGATTATCAGAATTTACAGGTAATTGCTTAGACTTTTTACAAAACACATTATATACACCATTTTTAAGTTTAGCTTTAAAAATTAATCCTTCTTTGTCAGATACTTCCACAAAACCTCCCCCACCTTTAAATTTAGCACCACCCTGGTCGAATTTAGTACCAGATAAAATGTTACGTCTTAGCTGGGGAGAGTACATTACGTCTTGCAGGACAACTGATCTTTTTCCAAATCTTACTTTCACTTCCCCTTTTCCCTCAATTGGGAATGTTTGGCTTTTAACTGCTACTGCCATGTTAACATCTGAAAGGGGTTGAAAAGTCCTAAACCAGTTCTTATGTGCACAAAAATGATTTGATGCGGCGGTATCAAAGATAAAATTATTTCGTTTTTCTTGCACGTGGCTTAAATTAGCTTCAGACAAGAAAAACAATTGATACTCACACCGGGTATTTGAAGGTGATCGGCGTCTATCTCGGGAATTCCGCTGCCATCTTCTATTCCGATTCCTTGGGCTCGAACCTCCGTGCCTGGATCTGGACTGATGTTTTCCTCGGTCATTCCCTTCTCGAGATGAGCTGCTGGTTCCCTTGGCATCTTTATTTCTTGGACACATTCTTCTGATATGACCCTCTTCTCCGCATCCGTAACATCGGATCTTCGTTGTCGTCCTTGTTGTCTGGTAGACTTGGACCGGGTCCTTCTCTTCTTTCAAGAACTGTCGATTTTCTTCGATGATGAGGTCAACAAGGATCTTCTCAAATGTAAAATCCGCGTCACGTCTTGTCAGGATTTGTTGCACCACGTTGTCGTAGCTTTCAGGAAGGTTCCTCAATAACTGGAAAGTCAGACAGTCTTCAGGATAATCTTTGTAGATAACCTTGATGTTGTCGTATATACGCTGAAGTTTTGCTGCAAAAAGGTTGAGCTTCTCACCAGGCTCCCATTTGCACTTATTAAATTCCACGAACAGCTGCATTTTGGAACATCTGTTTTGAGGAAAGAAATGGGATTTCAATTTCTCCCACGACAAACACGGGTCTTCTATCGTCTCAATTATCTTCTTTAAGTCTTGCTGAATGTTCAGGAAAATCAAAGACAGGGCTGTCCGCCTTCTCACAACAAAATCTGTGACGTCTTTTTCGGTGACTCCGGATCCTTCTTTCACGATTGGCATCTTTTCCTGACCAGTCACGATCTGCCAGGTGTTCCGTTCCATGAGTAAAAACTTCATGTTAGTTGCCCACTCCACATAATTTTCACTGTTGAGCATGGGAATTTGAAACTGATAATTGGCCATGGTAGTATTGGTAATGTTCTTCAAAAATTTCATAAACTTTGCAATTTCTTAGCAAAAATTTGCACTTTGCACAAACAAAATTTTTTTTAAAAATTACTCATTCGGCTCGCTTTCACCATTTGATACTTGGCAGCCCCCCCTTCTAAAGACTCTTATTACTTTGGGGTTCTTTTGCAGGGGAAAAAATTTTCAAAAAAATGTTCAAAATTTTCATCAAAATTTTTATCAAAAATTTCAAATTTTCCAAAAATATTTAATTTATTTTTTTCAAAAAAAAATTCAATCTCTGCACAGGAAGGGCTACTGGGCCCATAACCCTTGTTAGGGGAGTCGAAGAGATCGTTACATCCCCCAAACATTTAAATTTAGCAGAGTGTTTGAGATGCTAAATTGATGACAAACTTTAAATAACAAATAACATTTATTAAAATAACCAACAACTGTAAATAATAAAAACAAAGATAATTACAAAAACAACTTATCACTTTCTGAGAAACTAAATCCTTTCCCTACCAGCCTGCATTATTCTACCCACATTAATGCCTGTTCAAGGCTAAGTGTAATTGCTACCGGGGGAAACACGCCATCAGGCGAAAAGGACCGCGAGCCAAAAGCTTAAGGCCCCTCTCTGACTTGAGAGTCTAGCGATGAAATGAATAAAACCAGCCTCGATCTAAGTCCTGACATCGCTTATATATTCCCGATATTTGCATACACATCCTATCGGTAGCGATCCAGGCAGCCAATCACAAACGACACGTGCCTTACGAAGCTTCTCGAACTTTCGATTTGTTGACGTCAGAGGCATGACGTTCCAGAGCATGACGTCACACTTCCGGGTACGATTTCCGGAACAGCAATGTTTACTTTCTATTAGTCTGAAACATGACACGGCCGTTCGGCTGAAGGAAAACGTAAGTAGAAACATGAATATGCATTAAATTTAGACTGTTGTAAGATGATGAGACTCTACTATCTAGGGGAGAGGCAGATATGCCTATCAGCGTCACATCACCCGTCGGGTAAACACATGTGATTCAGTTGGGTTTTTACACACTATACACAAATGGGGAGTTCGTCTGCTGGTTAGATTATTGGGAAATACTTTTAATAGTTTAAATATACAAATGGTAAGTTCTTAATTTTTATTTTTCATTATCTTTATATGGAATTGCTTCAAGACTAATTTAAAAAATAAAGGCTTATGCTAACACGGACGCCCAAAAGTCTGTGCGCCCAATGTTCCCGGCGCCCAAAAGTCCTCGCGCCCAATGTTCCGTGCGCCCAAAAGTCCTAGCGCCCAATGTTCCGGACGCCCAAAAGTCCGTCCGCCCAATGTTCCCGGCGCCCAATGTTCCTGCGCCTTAAAGACCTCGCGCCAAAACGCCGGCGCCCAATCTGCCGCGCCCAAACTTCCGGCTTCGAAAAAAAACTTATGGGATGCCTGGAAAATGTTCTCAAAATTTAGCAAAAAGGAACCCTGCAAGCTTTTGCCATGCAAGATGGTTTCTTTACAATGTGGAATGGATAACATTCTGGAGATTTATATCCAAATACTTGCTGCAATCTATGATCTTAATAAAATGCTTAGATGCCTGAATAATTTTATGCTGAGATTCGATTGTAAAAAGCAGAGAGCATAAACCTTTATTATAAATTCTGCTAGTTTATTTAACTCTTAACTTGGATTACTAGTTGTGATGTATAGCCTCAAAACTGTTAGTCATTGCGAGCCATCTTGCTTGGGAAAAGCTTGCGGGTTTCCTTTCTGCTAAATTTTGAGAATATTTGCCAGACATCACAGATTTAGACAGATCCAATAAGTTTTTTTGACTCAATGAGCTCTTTGCACGTTTTTCCTTCTTAGTTCCAAAATGTAGAGCAGAAAAAGATGTGAAAAACGATACCTATGTTTAAATTATACGATCTCTGTGAGAAAAGATATTAATATCTAAAGTTGACTTAAAAAATTTCGCGAGAAAACACTGGCAATCAAGATGGCCGCTGATGTGACGTCACAATGCACAGCGCCGCCTTGCCAATCGCTTACAGGAGAAGACCGATTCAGCGTGCGTTTTAGAATTGTGGTTCCCTACTTTTGATAAATAGTCCAGTAGAAATAGCGTTAGGAGTCGAACAAATTGCAACAGAAACAACACCTCTTGGAAATGGTAGGTAACAGGCTCCTAATGAACATACTAAGAGGCGAATTCAACTGAAACGCTTTCGATCGAATTAAAACCGATCGAGAATTTCCTTCGATTTCGAACGTTTTCTCGATCGGTCGAATTTTGGCTTCCAACTTGAAACATGACGTTCGATCGAAAGGTGCAGGGTTGCATTCGAACGCTTTACTCGCCAGATGCGTCATCGCATAACCGGAAGTTTGAAACAGCCAATCACAAAATTGAATGAGTGAAGAAAGTTAACTGCAACTTTAGCTCCTGTTTGTTTTGATTCTGTTCCACCAAAACAAATTGTAGCGTGTTGACGATGTGAAAGATTTGCGTTGAAGCTAAGAAGGAGTAAATGTATTGCAGATTTCAGATATTAGATGATAATCACTACTTTTGTGACATAGATGAGATACTTATGCAAAATTTTGTTTTAATCAGTTGATAACTTTTCTTAAAAGCGTTATTTGAGGAATATTTTTATACCCTGAACAAAAATGGAATTTTTTTAAAACAAGTCATTTGCCCAATAGACAAAATTTCGCTGCTGCATTCGCATATCCACAAAAATAAAGGAAATAAAAATTTAAAAAAGGAAAGTATTGAAAAAGATTAAAACCTATAAAATTGAGTCAATCACCAATTTTCAACAGATATTTCAGAGTGATGGGAAGAAAAGAAACAGCTAAGGTATCTTTCTGTAACATCATACTGGTTGGATTTTGAAACAAATTCATATATTTAGCAATTTCAAGGAGGGAGAGGATTGGGTGGCTGAAATAATATGTTGCATTGCAATAGAAGTTTCTGAATGAACTGCAATAGGTTTGCATGTGTGTGCAGAGGTGGAACGGTACTACCATGGAAGCCCCAAACCAGAGGAGCACTTCCATACCTGGAGGAGCAGGTGGAGTACAACCTTGGAGCTGGCACGCGTAAAAAATCATAGATTGATAAATGCGTTAGAAATAGATGTTGAAAACTTAAAAATTTGTGCTAAAAATCTCTGTGATGAAGGGAGAAAAGAATAGGTAGATGTTCAGAAATTTATTAAAGCAAATGCAATTAGAAAAATTGTCCAGAAGGAGACTGAACTAAATAATATTGTTCAAAAAATTGAACACAAAATAAGTTTTAAAAGTTGAACCATTGTTGCATTATTTTTAAAGTGTTTTATAGTAAAATTGTGTTCCTAAACCTCTATTTAAATATTTTCCTTTGTGTCCTTAAAAAAATTTGGGAGCCCTTAAAAAGTCCTTAATTTTCATTTTTAAAAATAAGTATGAACCCTGACCATATGGCAAAAGTAAACCCTCTTTTTTCAAAATTTTTATAAAATCTGATAGTCTAAGCGATTGGGGTTGCCTTTTCATATCATTGAAAGATTTTACGAAGGAATATTTGGCCGAAATTTGTTGTAAAATTTTCTCACTATATGGAAGGTAATATCGACACAGACCATTTAAATGAATATCCCAACATTCACTAAGTTAGAAAAATGGCTTCAGATATAAAGGAATTCGACATTGCTCGTTGCCTCCAACACCAAAGGCAGTGAAATATGATCTATATCCAATACATTTGCAGTTCTTTGTTGGAAAAACCTTGAATCACAAACTCTTGATCCCAGACTTGGTAAACAGAGAATTTCAGCCGATATCCACAGACTTGATCCAAGCCACCATATAAACTCTTAAACATAATTAGAACCATATAACACTATAAAAAATGTATATGTTGTCAATATAGACTTCCATGCTGTTAGTTTGTAAAAACTGTTGTTTATCGCACAAACACACGGGACATTTTAGATTTGAATGAAGAAGATGATATTTCATTTTTATTGATATAAATATTTTATTTTATGAAAACTTCATTAATTACAGGATTTTTCTTCAAATCATAGATTTTTTTAATCATCCAATTTAACTTTTAAAGAAAATGTATTTATTTAACTTCAATAAAGATGAACTTGCTGGCAAAGTTATTCACGGTTTTTAAGCCTCTTCGATCAGTAAATGATGTTTTTGACACAACAAAAGAATTCAGTGTTTTGGTCCCCATTTCGTTATTTTTTTTTATTAGTCTAAACCAAAATCACTTTCTTTTTCAGTATCAAATTACCTTTCATTTGATACCACATATGATATGTTTTATGTTTTCAAACCAAATCCACTCTTTTCCAGGATGGCGACTAAAAAAATCATTTCTCGCTACAGTACGGGTGTATACTCTCATACTGCTCACTTCACTTGAAATATAAGACATTATACTCCTTTTCGGCATAAAATTTCCATTCATTTGATACCACGTATTTTTTTTTTGAATTTTTGAATTTTTTTCGGATTTTTCAAAATGGCGTCAGAAAAAAACCACATTTTGCACCATAGTACGGGTGCATATTTTAAGTATTTTCACTTCACTTCAAATATCCTATGTTTTATTCCTTTTCAGCTTGAAATTTCCTTTTATTTGATACCGCACATATATTTTTTTAATTTTTTAATTTTTTCATGGGTTTTCAAGATGGCGGCCAAAAAAAACATGTTTGTCCCACTAGTATGGATGTATACTTTTAGTATGTTCATTAGGAGCCTGTTACCTACCATTTTCAACAGGTGTTGTTTCTGTTGCAATTTGTTCGACTCCAAGGTGTTTTTCAGCTTATTTCTACTGCACTAAAATACTACCTATTTATAAAATTTAGAGCATGGCAGAGACTTAAAATTTAGTTATAAGTATTGCCCTGTCCCTCGTTGCAGAAATACAACCTATAATACGCCTGACAAGCTTTTTTTAGCGCTCCAAAAGATTCTACCAAAAGCATGGATAAATGCGATGAGAAGGGATAAGAAAAAGAACAATAAACTACCCAACAAAACCTCTCATTGGTGCTGTGAGGATCACTTTTCGACAAGTAAATATTTCAAATTTCAATGTTAAATATTAAAAAATAGTTTAGCTTTTTTGCCGTGTGAGAATAATAGGAACATTTTTAGCAGTAAAAATATCAAGATTGAACTAGTTTTTATATTAGTTAATTGGATAATAATTATTAAATATTAATTTCTAATTTCATAACAAAGATAAGAAATTAATAGTGAATCCAGTTCAACATTTAATTGACTTTTATCACTCAATTTGAAACAGATTATATTAACTTTAAAAAACCATAGAGGTCAATTTATCTGTACCTGGTATTGCATGATGTAATTAGTTTTTCACGTCACTATTTTCATATTTACAACAAAATCTCCTTTTTTCGTCAGCAGGCCCGAATCGCGAAAGTTTTAGCCTCGAGAATTTTTTTTTCTCAAATTTCAGTTTTGTCTATTTAAAATTCGCGAAATTTTCTGCTTGCGAGATCGCCGATATTTTCGTTTTCTCAAAAATTACAGCTTGCGAGACTAAGTTAATTTACAGTATTTTCTTCACTGTTTTCAATCCCCTCCCCCCCCCCCCGAGTCATTTTTTTAATTTTAAATTTTTACTTATTTATTTTTATATTGAAATACTGCACAATAAGCCCTTTAATAGAGGTAATCATTAAGCAAGTAATTAAATCAATTATTAAATATTAACTTCATGATCAGTAACAAAAATAACAGGAAGTAGATTTTAATCCTGTTAATAAGGTTTTTAATCGGATCATGTTGATTAAGTAACAAAACTATGGCAGGTAGAAATTAAGCTTTACATTCTTGTAGTTTGGAACTATGTATTAGAATTTGTTTTCGAAATTACTCTGCTTTATTTTTTAGTTTATCATTTCCACAGAGAGGTCTGTATTTTATATGTCTGTTTTTGTGTTACACGAAAAAAAAATTGAATTAAAAATTATATACGACATGCATTTTTTTTTATTTACTTGGATGCTGCATAATGAAATGGAAAATTAAATTAAGACAATTATCAAGCTAATGTTTTTTTGTTTTAAAAATTAAGCAGTAGTTATTTGCTTTATGACTCAGTACACAGGAAATCAGTATTGAATTTAGTAAGCATTCTACTGATTTTGGATCAACCAAGGTTTTTATTGGATTATACTGTGCACACAATAGAACCATGGAAGCAATTTAATGAAGCTTTACAATTTTATACCTTGTAATTATGAGTTAGATTTTTTCCAAACGCCTATTTTTCAGCTCTGAACTTTTCATTTCCAAAAAGGAAGCTGCATTTTATTTTTATTTACTTTAATGTTACATAATACACTAATGAAAATATGGTAATTATTGGGCAAATAAGAAAATGCAATTAATTATTAAACATTCACTCCTTGTTCATGATAAAGATAAAAGGAAGTCAATGTCAAATTCAACTAACATTCTGTTAGCTTTGACCACCAAAGATTTTTAATCATATTTTTCAAACCAAAAAGACCAAGAGAGTCTAATAATGATAGCGAAGTTTTCAGCTAGAAAATAACCATTCACAGTAGATATGTACTTTCTTTTATTTTAAAGTAAAATGAGGTCATTGACACAAGTTATAGCATAGCTTTACAGTAAAATCCATGAGTGTATTCCCAATTTAAAATTATAAACGAGAAAAATGTTCGAATGTACTAATTGAAACTCCACCAATACAGGGTGTTTCAGAATTCGACGGCAAAAATTTAAGGGGAGATACTACACACCAGGACAAATAATATGACATAAAAAACTGGGGGTCCAAAATGATTTCCGACGGAGATAGGGGCGGTTAAAGTTTAGGGTCAAAAATTTCAAAAATTTATAAAACACGGAAAAATTGATCGATTCTTTCGCCGTTTTCACTAAAAATATTCTTAATAGATTTTCTTTCTCGAAAAAAATTGATGAAGATTAATTTCAAAAATTGTCGACAGAGGGCGCTTTAGACTTTGGAGCTAAAAACAACTACTTTTTACCGTTTTTTTTTTTTGTATTTTCGTAACAGATTCCGAAAGTTTAAACTCAAACTTAAATTTTGAGCCCAAAATATCAACTTATTTTGGGTATTAAGTAGCGAAAAACTCGGACCAAACGTAAAAAATCGTGTTTTTCTGGTTTGAAACTTGCCGTTTCGTGTAAAAAAAAAAAAAATGTGAATTATCTGTTGACACTAATAATGCGAAAGTGAAATCAGATGTACACTTTCGAAACTTAAAAAAAAATCCCAGATAATTTTTTTCAAAAAAAAAAATTTTTTTTTACACGAAACGGCAAGTTTCAAACCAGAAAAACACGATTTTTTACGTTTGGTCCGAGTTTTTCGCTACTTAATACCCGAAATAAGTTGATATTTTGGGCTCAAAATTTAAGTTTGAGTTTAAACTTTCGGAATCTGTTACGAAAATACAAAAAAAAAACGGTAAAAAGTAGTTGTTTTTAGCTCCAAAGTCTAAAGCGCCCTCTGTCGACAATTTTTGAAATTAATCTTCATCAATTTTTTTCGAGAAAGAACATCTATTAAGAATATTTTTAGTGAAAACGGCGAAAGAATCGATCAATTTTTCCGTGTTTTATAAATTTTTGAAATTTTTGACCCTAAACTTTAACCGCCCCTATCTCCGTCGGAAATCATTTTGGACCCCCAGTTTTTTATGTCATATTATTTGTCCTGGTGTGTAGTATCTCCCCTTAAATTTTTGCCGTCGAATTCTGAAACACCCTGTATAATGCTCACATTCCACTTAGACTACAGATGTAAAAATAATTTTGGAAAAAAATAGAACCGACTTCAGTTGGAAATTGCTCTAAAAAGTAAAAAATAATTTTTTTTGCTTTGAACACCATCGAAACTACTTTTAAACATAAGTTTTGAAGTCGGTGCAAAAACAATGTATAGAATCATACGCAACTATAATTTTAATGGATCCAGGATTTTTAAAAGCATTCGCATACATTTCATTCATTACCACACATTTGTGTAATGGTGCAAATATTTTGCTTTTAATTTTCAATGGTTTCTCTGAAAAATGTAGGCAAAATATGGTTAAATATCATTTGACCTATCGTTTTTGCGCCGACTTCAAAACTTATGTTTAAAAGTAGTATCGACGGTGTTCAAAGAAAAAAAATATGTTTTTCTTTTTAGAGCAATTTCCAACTGAAGTTGGTTCTATTTTTTCCAAAATTATTTTATTTTATTCTTTTTAGTGTAAGTGTACTTATGAAATAAGGTAATGTTTCCATCACGGAACTTCACCTAATTTTCTTAAGTAAATGCTCCAAAAAAAAAAAAACGGAAAAAAAAGGAAGAAACTATCAACGTATCTAAAATTATAAACGATTGACACTAAAAAATAATCTTTGTTATTCTCTGGTATTTATTTGTGTTCTAGCTTAATCAAAGCCATTTAAATATCAACGGTTTGTCAACTAATTTATATTTCAAAGCAATTCTAGTTTCTCGTGTGATCCTTTGTTCGATCTTTCGCTGTTATTGTGACGCCAGGTACAACCAAGCTTCGGTTTTGCATTTCTTTTATTATTATTATTCTGGGTTATATTGCAGTTATTTACAGAAATTTATACACTGCTCGACATTGAAAATGCAACACCAAGAAGGAGTGGTCAGAAATTCATGCAAATTTTACCGCAGACGCACGTCACTGAGTTATGCAAATGATATGAAATGCGCAGCTCTCCGACGCACGTGAAGTAAGATATAAGAGAATGAAGTTGAAAAGTGGGCTATGTTCATGCTGGTTTTTCTGCCAAACTAATTATCGGAGAAATTTGGTTTTTGTCTCGAAGGATACGTGTGATAGGAGGAAATGCCACGGCGTCCTCAACGAAGACACTTCCAGCATATAGACGACTTTACAAGGGGTATGGTGATCGGACTGAGAAGGGGAGGTTGGTCCATACGTCAAATTGCAGCTGATACCCACATGGATGCAAGCACTGTGCATCAGCTGTGTCGGAGATGGTTGGAAAGAGGAAATGTAGCCACATTGAGGGGTGCAGGTGCAGCCAGAGTGACGTCAGACCGCTTGGATCGACGGATTCACCGACAAGCTGTGGCGGACCCGCAAGTCACTTGTACGTCGATTCTGCAGCACGTGCAAGGTACCCTGGATGTTCCTGTGTCGACCAGAACCATTTCCCGTCGACTGGTTGCACGTGGCCTGCAATCACGGCGCCCGCTAAGAAGACTGCCATTGACCTCACAGCACAGACTCCAACGTTTGGAATGGTGCCGGACCAGAGCGACGTGGATGGCAGAATGGCAAACCGTAGTGTTCTCAGATGAATCCCGCTTCTGTTTGTCCAGCGATAGTCATCGCATACGTGTGTGGCGTCGACGTGGAGAAAGATCGAATCCGGCAGTAACTGTGGAACGCCCCACAGCGCGACAACGTGGCATAATGGTTTGGGGCGCTATTGCATACAATTCCGTATCACCTCTAGTTCGTATTCGGGGCACTATGACGGCCCAACGATATGTAGATAATGTACTGCGGCCGGTGGCAATCCCCTACCTTCAGGGTCTGCCAACTGCAATTTTTCAACAGGATAATGCCCGGCCTCACAGTGCTCGAATCAGCCAACATGCTCTACGAGGTGTACAGATGCTTTCCTGGCCACCATACTCTCCTGACTTGTCACCAATCGAACCTGTGTGGGACGTGATTGGACGCCGTTTGCAGAACCTGTCACTGCCTCCTTCAGAGGACGAACTGTGGCAAATGGTTGAAAGGGAATGGAGTGCCATCCCTCCGGACACCATCCGCAGGCTTATTGACTCCATGCCTAGACGTGTTTCTTCGTGCATCGCTGTCCGCGGTGGTCCTACTTCTTACTGAGCCGACGCCGTCCTCGTTCTAAATTTTGCTTATTTATTTTGAAATAAATATCACTTATTGTTCCATGCTGTCTCTGTCTTCTTACCAAATTTCATCAATTTCTGACCACTCCTTCTTGGTGTTGCATTTTCAATGTCGAGCAGTGTACAATTTTATGTACATGGTTGATTTCTAATCAAAATCTCTTTCTTACGAGCCTTAGCTCTCTCAGATTCC
The DNA here is from genome assembly GCA_038373865.1 of Uloborus plumipes. Lineage (NCBI taxonomy): Eukaryota > Metazoa > Arthropoda > Arachnida > Araneae > Uloboridae > Uloborus > Uloborus plumipes. Next base: position 21,252 of record JAXGGA010001879.1, read on the forward strand.
TTCCTCTTGGTCCAGCGTCCAAGCTTCGAATGTCCACTCTTTTTCCCACGGTCGAACCGGTTTCTTCGCATTCCCGGTTCGGTCACGTGGTGCCACTCCGTCCCGTCACTCGGTCAGCCGGGAGGTTGACATCCCCCCTCCGGTTTGAAATGCATCTTTTGCATTTGCAAACCCAAAGGACGTGCGTTTAATGCATGTAGTCACAAAATACAGTAAACTTTCCATTCCCAGCAAACATATAAATACTAAAAATATAGAGAGCTCCCCCAGTGGCAGAAAGTTTTGTAGCTGTCTGCGACAAACTTTGACAATTTCATTTTCTGTCTGCAAATTTTGAGTGCAATTTTAATATACTAGTCATATATTAAACAAGTATAATTTAATCATAACTATAATTTGTAGCACTTTATCTAAAATATTGTAAGCATCATGTATTCTTTTTCATTTTGTTTTTTACTTTTGATGTTAGGGGTGTGTAACATGCGGTCTGTAAGTTGTGACCTGTTGAGCATGTCACTCAAAAAAGAAAAAGGAAAAGATGAAATCCTGATAAAAGATTTCAAAAAGAAAGGCTTCTAAAAACTTCTCTTACTTTTTTCACAGGAGAAAACAAGATTGGTACAAAATGATAAAAAAGTTTAAACTTAATAATGGGTTGGCACCATAGGTTTGCATCCTAATCACTTATCCAGGTTATGAAACTCATTGTTTCAGTATAAGGATTTTTTTTTCTATTTGTTCCATTAGCTATTTCATTAATCTTCTAAAATTCTATTTGGATATCTTTAGCACTTTCTGAGGTTTTAATTCTTTATTTCATTTTTTTTTTCGTAAGAGCTGCTGCATTAATGACATGGTTTAAGACAGGACATTTTTTATTCTAATGAAATCAAAAAGATTTTTTTATTGAAATGTCCAGAATAATTTAGAAATTAAGACAAAAGTGTATTGAGCTGTTTTCGCAGGTATTATCAGGTCACAAACTTGAATTTGATAAATATTTTAAAGAAAAAAAGGGTAGACTTTAAATTAGGACTTAAAAGGAAGGGCACTACCAGTGATCAAATTATTGATTTTTTTTAATGATCCATTGAGCATAAACTAAAATCTTTTTTAAAAAAAATTGGTGATTTTTTCTTTTTTTTTTTTGACTTTCTGTGTTTTAAACGTCAAAAAAAAAAGACTAAAATTACTATGTGCATAAAGATGGTGGTAGTGAGCTATAAATTTGGCAAAAATTCACTTTACACCAAACATAGAGAAGCCAATTTTCTAAGCATGAATCCAACAAAAATGAACTTTTGTCAATAAAGCACCGATTGATTATAATCGGGGGGGGGGGGGGGAGCAGATGCGATGCAAATGAATGAAGAAGAAAATTCAGCTTTCTCTTCAACAAAAACATAACAGTAGTAAAATATAATATGCCTGCTCTGAAGTTTGAAAATGCAAAGTCAAGCTTCGGGCGCCATGTTTGCCCACAGTACAAAGAAAACTTGCAAAAAAAATTTTCATAGGAAAACGGACAAAACTCGAAGGGGGGAGGATAGATATCATGCAAATGAATGAAAAATAAATTGTAGTCATATCTTTAGTAAAAAAAAACCCCAGTGAAATAAAACACAGCTGCTCTAAAGAGCAAAAAAGCGAAGAATGGTTTCGGCCGCCATGTTTGGCCACAGCACAAAGAAATGTTTTTTTTTTATCCCGTAACACTTTTTTTCTCTGCCAGCGGCTAAATGGGGAGGAAAAAGAAGCCCCTAAGTCAAAGCATGCTCAAGAGGGGAAAAAATTGGCCGAAAGTTGCGGACAACTTTTCTAAGTTGCTTTTATTAGTGCAGACAAAAACTGTCTGTAAGAGGGTTTTACTGGCGGCGACGATGTCGCGGTGTTTCTGCCACTGGGGACAGCTCTGAGAATAGAAATTAAAATTCTGATGTGTGCTTTTGTTTGCGATCACCACACGCGAAAATATACATCACACCAACATCACTACAAGCAACACATAAATATACATTTTCTGCACAACCATAAATCAACTTTCTTGATTTTTTTTTTTTTGGTTTATTAGCACAAACAGACACAATGACAAAAAAAAACATTGAATTTACCACATGGCCTTTTTTTCTTTGTTTGTGCCACCCGACTCAAGTTGTCTTAAATTTCCAGATTAACAATATATTTAACCAAAAAGCTCAAAAATCCTAACCTCCTCCTATATTTTTTTTTCCACAACGGAGTAACCTGACTCCCGTGTAATTTATTTAAGTTACTTCACCCTTCCTCATATAGTCTGGACAATGCATCCGCGTCGCTATTCTTTGCCCCTGCTTTGTGTTTTATCCTAACTTCGAATCGTGCCAATGCTAGTGCCCATCTCTGTAATCTAGCATTTTTCGGAATTCCCTCTGTTAGGTACTTTAGTGGGTCATGATCGCTATACACAGTTATTGTTTTTCCAAACGTCCACTGTTCAAACTTCCCTAATGCCCAAATTACGGCGTATGCCTCCCGTTCGATCGTACTCCACTTCGACTGTGCAGGTGTTAATTTTTGGCTGATGAACGTAATTGGCCTGTCTTTCCCCTCTTGATCTTTTTGCACTAGGCACGCCCCTATCCCTACCAAAGAAGCGTCCGTATGAATTTCAAACGGTTGAGACATATCAGGTGTACTAAGGACTACTTCATTACAAAGTAATTCCTTCAACGTATTAAACGCTTTCACAGCTTTACTGTCCATACTAATTTCATTTGGGACCCCCTTTCTCGTCAAGTCGGTGAGAGGTTTCGCAATCTCGGCGTATCTAGGCACATATTCCCGGTAATAGTTAAAGAGCCCTAGGACTGATCTAAGGGATTTTTTTGTTTTGGGCATCTTTATTCCCTTGATCACTTGCACTTTTTCCGGGTCCGGACTATGTTCTCCTGACCCTACTATATGTCCTAGGTATTTCACTTTTGACTTCGCAAACGTGCATTTCTTTAAATTTGCGGACAAATTTAGTTCCTTTAACGTTTTAAATACCGCTTTTAGGTGAACTAGATGACTCTCCCAATCATCTGAGAAAATGACGATATCATCTATGAAACTTTCCGCATATTCACTATGGGGTCTTAACGCCTGATTCATGGCCCTCTGGAACGTGGCTGCTGCCCCAGATAACCTGAACGGCATAACTCTCCACTGATACTGTCTTTATCTATTAGACGTATTCTAACAAGCAATAATTTTAGATCCTTTTAACAAATTCAATACCAAATTAAACTACTGTAATTTGCATATCAATTCAAATACTTGTTTAACCATATACTCGTAATTTATTCATATCTTCGCATTACTACACCAATAGTAATCGTTGATACAAGTAGCATTACTCATTTAAACTTGTCAATAAATTATGGTAAACATACTATGTTACAAATACTTACGCATAGCTTTTAACACCTTAACTAATTATTATCCAATCCTTTTACATCAATGAAAGTGCTTATTCGTAATTTATTTATAACCTGTATTACTGCACCAATAGTAATAACACCTAAAAACAACCTTACACATTTAAATTTGTAATTCAATTTTCTTATATGTACCCCAAAGCCAATACAAATAACTCAGAGCTCTAATTCAATTCCCCCTTAAGCTGGGATTAGAAAGCTTACCTCCGTTGTATTTGTCTCGCGGGCCAATTGTACTCCGTTCACCACATCCAAATCGGTCCAGTCCATCCTTGATTGCGGGAACAGCACCGTTAGATCCTCGGTCAATGGATTCCTTGTGTCATCAGTTCACAGGCCGTCTGTCCATCACCTGGTTCTCGGTCGCAGAAACCATCAGAATCATCTCCGGAGCAGTTATTGGTAACCTCTAGATTCTGTTGCATCACCAGCTCCAAACTTCCTGCGCGTAGTAGTTCCACAGAGCCCACTGCATACCGCTCCCACGGGACTCCGTTACCACCGCAAGCGAAAGTTCTTTTTAAATCAGTCCTTCTTGAAACAGTACCCTTCATAAAGCCAGGGCATTCTTAAATCCAGGGCCCGTGCATTCCTATTTCTTCACCGCTGAGACGTCCTTTGCGGCTGCGCCATTGTGATCCTTTGTTCGATCTTTCGCTGTTATTGTGACGCCAGGTACGACCCAGCTTCGGTTTTGCATTTCTTTTATTATTATTATTCTGGGTTATATTGCAGTTATTTACAGAAATTTATACAATTTTATGTACATGGTTGATTTCTGATCAAAATCTCTCTCTTACGAGCCGTAGCTCTCTCAGATTCCTTCCTCTTGGTTCAGCGTCCAAGCTTCGAATGTCCACTCTTTTTCCCACGGTCGAATCGGTTTCTTCGCATTCCCGGTTCGGTCACGTGGTGCCACTCCGTCCCGTCTCTCGGTCAACCGGGAGGTTGACACGTTGTTCATAAGATTTTAACACATACTACGTACGTCACCGCTAATGAGTTTCATGTTAGATTTAGTTAAGCCTTGGGGTTTAAATTTTTCATCATGATTACTATTAATATTACTGTTGCAAGGCAAAAAATTTTAGCAACAATGGATTGAAAATTTAATCATTTAATGGGGAAATCACATGAAATTTACTGTTTTCCATAATAACTTTTTTTCTAGTGAACAAATATCATCATATGAGTACATGGTACCTAAGTTACACCATCTCCTTTCGATTTAAAAAAAAATCGTCCAAATCGGTTCAGTAGATCAGATGTTATGTGCGAACAAACAAAAAAAAAACATAAGCTTTGAATTGATAACCTCCTCCTTTGTTGAAGTCGGTTAAAAATGTAACGAAAATACTTTTTTTTTCCGTTTTAGCAGTTGAACATTCATTTTTGCGTAGGAAGTCCATTAAAAACTTGATGGAAAATGGGCCTTTCCGAAGTTTAGCAACGGCTAAGAAAAATTGTAGAATCGGCAGTGAGCAAAGTCTCACATCTGCCGAAGACACAATATTTGCCACTCATAACTGTCTATTACAATCTAGAAGGGACACAGCATTCATTAAACACAATAAAAAGCTATATTAGAAGTTTGAAGAACATTATTGAACCTGACAAAAACACCGATCATTGCTTTCGTCATCAGCATACTACCGTAGCGAAAATGTAAACAAAGTAGCAAAGGGCACAGTGAAATCAGGCCAATCACGTTGCGTTTTCGCGTCACGTGACATTTAGTCAATTTTCTCTCACTTTAAAATTGAATATAAATTAACACAAAGCTTTTTTTGCATGGAAAAGCATATTTTCGGAAATAGTGAGTCATAATGTATCGAAAATAACTTAACTATCGCATATTCCTCACATGTGCAAACTGCTCATTCTTTGACATCAACTTCTGGTAAAACGCGTTCTATTTTCTTAAAGTTCATGACTGGTAGATCTTAGCAATATTGTAAGAACTCTCCAATAGGTCAGCTAAAAGAATTTTGTCCAGTAGTCGGCCTATCAAGAGCCACCGTTAACTTTCTAAGTGGTGATTCATTAAATGAAGAAAACATACTACGGCTTGTAGTGAGGGTTCTAAAGACTTTTCTGAAAGTCTAGTAGCACCATTGGATTTTCCAGTGTTAACTGATGTGCCATCACAACCGATAACTTTTATGTTCTTTATCAACAGAACTTTTTTTTTCCATAAATCATGAAACTGAAGCTGTAAAGGCTACAATTTCTTTCCCTGGGCCATTTACTGGAGCACCATGTCCGAAATATTTCGAGTCTATTTCCTCAACCAAAGATATATGTTTTTCTACAATCCTATAGCAGCTACACTAGCGGAGCTGTATTTCGTTTACCATCACGGGGCCCCCGATAGAACGCGGGCACTGTGTGACGAGGGGCTTAGATTCTGTTGACAGCTTATATTATTTTACTTTTTACTCCACATAAATCACAGATGATTCCCAGTTTCAAGTGTTAATTCAGTTAGATTTCACATTCTTAAACAAGTTTCTAACCAAGCCGCATGGCCTTGTAAAATGCTAGTTTTGGTGAAAATTACAGAAGTTTAGAATAAATGTGGAAGATATAAATGTTCAATATACTTTTTTTCAAACCCAATTTTGTCCCCCGATTTTGCTGTGTAAATTTTTCAACTAGAATTATTTTTAACATTTATTCTTAATATTTGAAAAAAATTAGAAAAAAATAATATTTTTGAAGAAATTCAAATTTTAGGCCTTGTGTGGGACACCTAAATAATTTGATTAGACTGAATTTTTTTGTAGAATGTGTGGGTAGGTAGGGCAAATTTTTATCAAATTAGTAAATTGAATTTTGAAAAAAAGTTTTTTTCGATACACTATTGTGCAGTGTTGGCGAGTACTAGTACCCATTTTTAGATTATCTTATAGAAATGAGCTTTTTGTTTTATTTTTTCTCTTGAAGCTCATTTGTATGTCACATCTTTAAATTTTTTTAGAATTTATGGCAGTTTAATACTTTAACAGTTATGTTCCATGATTTTCAAGGATACATCATGATTCTGACAAACAGAATGACTAATGACATTTTAAAGTGACAATGAACCATTACTGATAACACAATCCTTAGAATTAAATGACGATTTCTTACTGTAAGTCTAAATTGTTATTTCTATATAATGTTTCTACAATATCCATTTTACTGTGATAAATTAGATTATGTCCTAAAGCTGGAATTACGAAATTGGGGTACCCTAAAAGGGGCAATTTCGAAGGAAGATTCTTAGGACTAAATTTGGACTAAAATAAACAGCAAAAAGTTGCGATTAAAAGCATCTGCATCAAAATATTAACAACTTTTGAAAATTTTAGAAGGCATGGAATTTTAACAAAATTAATAAGTATTTAAATAAAAATCAGTAAATTTATAAATACAGTTTTAAGTATGTATAAGACTTAAGTATGTAAACAAAAATGTTAAAAAAAATTTCATGTGTCAATATTTTTCTCCATTATCATAGTGTTTCAGACAACTTTATAATTTTCACAAAGAATAAGTTTTGGTCTGAATGGGTACTAACCATTTCGAAATAAATTTAATTTAAAAGTACTCCTACAGTGTTCATTTTGTTAACAATAATATGAAAATAAGTTAAAAGGAATTGGATAAAATTTTGAAAGTATTTTGAAAACGTTTGGAAAATGGAGAAAAATAATCTCTCTGAAATAAATGAATCACAAGCATTTCTAAAATCGAAATTGAAGGGGCAAGTGGATAAAGGTGATATTTGAATTTTGCCGACTTATACAAATTCAAATTAGTGTCTGTTCAATTGTATTAACTCACAAACACAATTGAAGGGACAAGTGAACAAAGGTGATATGTGACAATTTTTTAAATTTCTAGAAAAAGCTTTCAAAAAACAAAAATTATTACCTTATCACCTTCATCCATGGTAAAAAGTGTTTTTTCAAAATTGTCACACATCACCTTTATATACTTGCCCCTTCGATTTTAAGAGAAAAAAGAATGATGGTGTCATCGGAAAATAGAAAAATAATTTTTAATCGGCGGCACAATATGTTTTCAAACAAGTGTGAGCTTTCTTCTTTAATAGAGCTGATTGGCAAAGTGCTCCGACCTCTTTTTAAAAATGGGGGATCTGTTCCTCACGAGGTCCTTTCGATTGGCCTATTTAATTTGTTGTGTTCTTTTCAAACAAAAGAAGAAAAATGGGAAATCACTGCCTGGAATTAATTTTCATAATGCTGATGGTGAGCACTCGTTGATGAGCAACGCAGAATACAGTTTAAGAGTTTGAGTGACAGAACCTCGGTTTGAAAATGTCGTGATGTTTTGTGTCCCTTTTCCACGTATCTTTCTAATATGCTTTTTTTAGTTTCACATGTGGGTTTGTTTGTTATGTCTGAATAAAAGATAAAATTCACATTCTTTACAAACATAAAAGTAATATATTTAGTACTATTGTTAATACTAAAGGCTAAACTATATTACAGGTTGATGTATAATAAGTGCATGTAAACTTGGTGGGTATTCAATAGTTTTGAAAATCAGAGGGAAATCAGTTAGAGATTCATGAAACGTAGTTTAATCTTCAGTATTAATCATTAATACTGAAGGTTAAACTACATTTCATGAATAAACTATCATTGATAATGATAGTTTATACTTTTATAGTATATACTATCATTAATACTGAAGTATATTACTTTTATATTTGCAAAGTATGTGATTTTTACATTTTAAAAATTTCTCGGAACGACTTCAGATTTCAAATTTTAAGCGAAGTTTAAACGCATTTTGATAACTCTAAAAGCGTATATTTTAGTTTTTTTTAATTTAAATTTTTCTCTCCCCAGTGGAGAACCACTGGACCCTATTTGCCGGGGGCCCCGTGCTGTGCTCAGCCTGGGCCCCCCTGTCGGCCCCGGAGGGGCCCCAGTGGGTGGCCCTCTCGGTGAACGCCTCCCTGAGCAGGGGCACCTACTCCTGCGCCTCCAGGGGCCCCGAGAGGGGCCAGCTGCAGCTGTGGAACCTGGGCAGCCTACGGGACAGGAGGCGGTGAGTCCCCTTCCGATTCTCTCTTTGTGGTAATTTCGAAATAAATGAAAGGCCAGGGGGAAAAAAGATGAAAGTCATTTTTTCGTCACTTTTGAGATATTAGCGCTATCTAGGGGCTATGAATGATTAATATCATCTGGTAGAACAACAAAGGGGGAAAAGATGAGAATCGACCGAAATGTGCATGAAAACTCTATTAACTACACAAGGAGTTACAAGAAATCAAACTTTGTTCTTCGTTTTTCTCGAAATCGCTTTTTGGTCACTTTCATCTTTTTTCCCCCTGGCCCTTCAAATGCATGTATAGGATAAATAACCACAGACTCTTGACATATGAATGTTTTTTATCAACTTTAAATCGTTAATGTAATGCCATAAAATTTATATATGACTACCTGTTCTATATGCCTTAAAAATCCCGAAAATAATCCCCTATCGAATGTACCCCACCCCCCTTATTTGTCTAAATGGAAATTTATCTTAAATCCTGAATATACTTAATCTTAAATCTCGATTATACCCCCCCCCCCCCACTTCCTGAAATGTATGTGTTTGGTTTTGAAATGGAGGGGGGTTGTTTTCGGGATTTTACGGTATATTAATAAAATATGTTATATAATTGATAAAAAAAAACAATACTTATTCACTTTTGTTGTCCCCAGACTTTTATCACCATCAACACTGATGCAAATATTAAGAATTTTTTAAAAATCTTTTTAAATTTGCATTCGCGCTCAAAAATTTAAATTCCGGTCCCCGTAGCATTAGCTATGTTGCCAAGTGAAGACTATGTATGTGTAATTTGACTTTTTTTTCCAAACTATTTTCACATATAATTTAATCTTAGTTTATAGGATTTATATTTTAATGCTCATATTATTTTTATCAATGAGTATATAAAAGAAAAAGTTGTGTATTAATAGATTTTTAAAACATTTTTTATGTTTAAAAAATTTTAAATTTTACACGAGAATTTTATTTTTAAGAATTTTATAATTCCAATATTGATTACATGTAGACAATTTATAAATTTCCAATTTGTATTTTTTGTGATAATAATTTTTTACCAAAATAAATAAATGGTTAATTTAATAGAATATAATAAAAAATATTACTTGCTGTGCAATATTGTATGATGTTTTAAAGAAGATTTAAATTTTACATGCTTCATTTTCCTTCCCCTTAACTAATAAGGTGCACTAAAACTTGACCCCTTAAAAAAAATTTCTGGATCCTCCTTTGTATATATATATAATATATATTCCTCTCAAAGCTGTAATCGTGTAATCGAAATCGTAATCGACTTATAATAATCGTAATCGATTACATTTTTTTCATAATCTAATCGTTGCTGTAATCGTAATAGCGATTTGGCAGAGGGCTGTAATCGTAATTGTAATCTCTAATTTTTCATCCTTGTAATCATAATCGTAATCGATTACATTTTCTCGTAATTGACTATTTTACGAGAAAATATCTCGTAAAACAAAAACAGCGGCAAAAATCGCCTACTATGTTGTGAAGACAATGGCTTGAACACAAAACTATGGACCCACAAACACTCAGCCTTTTGACTTAACAATGGTTTTGTTGGCGCTCAGCAAAGCGGAACTTTTGGCAGAGTTTCTAAATGTGGTGATCTTATCACCACATCCTGTCTGAGATAGTGAGTGGCTGTGTGTGTAAATCATAATGTACCAGGGTTTGAAAAACCCATTTTTTTTTAAAGCCCAGCCCTCCTGGTTTTCTTTTAACTAAAACTTGCGTTTTTTCAAAAATCATATTGATATAATTCCCTATTCAAACATTGAGCACCTATTTCTACTTTTGCTTTTCATAGAAGCAGGAGAGTCTTGAAAAGAGGTCACTGTGCCCTCCTAAAAAGATTCTTATTCCGCGAATTTGGAAACAGCATTGTAATATTGAATTTTTAATATTGATATTGTATGGGCAGTTCTCAAAAGGTGGGAGCAAATACAGACCTAAACTTTAAAGCTATTACACCAAATAACTATTATTTTAATTCGCTCAAATATTTTAGAGTAAGTTTATTGTTCTGCATAGAGACAGGAATTGTCATAAATGAATTTTAAAATGTTTTTCAAATGCCTTTAAAAAATGTTTCTTCTTCCTAAAAGGGGCAATTTTGGACATTCAAAACGTTAACTGAGCAAACATACCTTCAAAAAAAATTTTTTTATAATTATTTCCAAGTGTTTCAAAGAAAATTAAGGGCATGAATCTCAAACTTTTTTTGATAACATTTTCCACAAATAACAAAAGTAAGAATATAGTGTTTATTTTCTAAACAATTTTAGAAAAAAAGTTAGTTGGCCTTTTGATGTATGTCGATTACGATCTGGACATTGCTATTTACAATCTGGATACGCTATTACGATCTGCATTACGATCTGGATAATGCTATTTTTTGAAAGCTAAATAAAATATGTATGCGTTTAAAACATATTTATCTATCATTAAAATCAATGATTGATTGCTGAAAAGTGTTTTCTTAAGTTTCTATGCAGTATCTTTGGAAAAAAAGCTTTTTTCTTAAACATACAGTTGAGATGTCCAAATTGTGTTACGAACTAAGCGCCGATAATTCTTTCTGTTTATTCATTATTATATATGTCTATTGTCTTTTAACCTTAATAAAAAAAGTTGTTATAGTGTTAATTTCTTTAATACATTAGTATTTTTATACATTATATATGGAACACAACATAAATAACAGCAGAAACAGGTTTGATTTAGCAATGGTAACGAACCGTACGAAAACAAAAACAGCGGCAAAAATCGCCAAGTAGATCACATTGGTGACAACACACAGTGTACAGTGTATGATAAGCAGGGAGGTTACCAGGGGGGATTTCTGTTTGGCACTTTTATCCCCTGCGCTGTCAGAATGAAAAAAATATTTTTTTTCTCTTCTTTTAAAAATATAATACAAGAATCCCTGAATAAAAATACTAATTTATGTTTCAGGTAACAATATAAATTTTTCTAGAAAAAAATATTCTGAATTGAAACCGATATCAATGTTTGTCTTTGAATTATTTTTTACTTAAATATTTATTTTAATTCTTGAATTCTATCTCATAGTTTATATGTCTTATTTGGCTCAGTCAATCATTACAAGTTTTTATAGTTAGTTATTTCAATGATGCCTTTTTGTCTTTGAAAAATTTCTTTAAAATCACCCCCCCCCCCAAAAAAAAAATATTCTATGAAGACCAGTATAAAGAACCTTTCAAGTACTACATTAATCTCCTCTTTCTTATTCAATTGCAAAATTTATAATGTAATAAGTAGGGATGCACCGATTAATCGGCCATAATCGGCAAAATCGGGCCGATTAATCAGACAAAAATATTTTTTAAATATTATGCTTAAAAGCATACCTTCCCTAAGAAACTATGATGAATAATTTCATTAACAATAATAATAATCCTCACAGTTAATATAAAGTTTTTTATAAATTAATTCTCCAACTTTGAATAAATATACATAGACAATGTTGCAACATTTTTCATGTGGCGACAGTTTTCTCCTTATAGTTCAGTGATTTAGTCGAAAAAAAGGGGTTTTCCTGGAAAGTTTTCCGGGAGTTTTGAAAATTAGTAGTTTTATAGATTTTGGATGTGCTCGTTTCAAATTTCCACTTTGCCACCTCGCATCTTTGCCGCTCGCGCCGCCATATTACAAAAATGGCGTCTAAAAGAGGTATTTCGAATATATCTCTTTTTTGACTTATTGTTCGACAAAAACATGAATGTACAAAATAAACTAGAGAAAATTTCCTACAATTTATGTGATTGCAACTTTCTCATAAAATCAATATGTTTCGATGTATGAGCGTCGCAAAATGATTATTATCACGCGTTATCGCAGAATTACTCGATTCCACAGTACCTTGAGGTAGAATAAGCGGCGCGTTTTTTTTTACGCGGTTTCCTAGTAGTCTCAATCCACATGTAATGTATAATTCGGAAATTTAGTGCAATCTTCCCCCGTTTAGATGTTTTTGATGTGCCAGGAGTTGCTGGTACTACGCCTTCTGCAGTGATTGATGTTGGGTCTAAAGACCTTCATTATTAGTTCCCAGACTCGCAGGGTTATGTGTTATTAAAATTATAAGTACGAATTAAAAGTAAAATTAAAGTACGAACCTCTTCTCCCCACGTTTTGTTCACCAATGCTGGCGCAGTACACTTCAAACCAATCGCGGCCAACTTCAGAATCAAAACATACGAGTTGAGTTGTATGCTTTCGGCTGCTGCTTATTTTTCAAAACTCAGAGTATAGTTTTTAGTGGAGGAAAATCCACGATGCTCATATGCTAATGAGCTGAGCATTATGGTAAATGCCTGTGACGTCTGCAGACGCGCTTGCCACGGTAAATAGCGAGCACTACCGATGTTCGACCTCTTCTCTTTTCCTCTCTTCAGCTTCGAGCTTGTTGTGCCCTGGCCTGTAGCTGCGTAAGCAGCGTGGTACATCGGGTGATGTTTACCCTGCTGGGCTGGTTTTTTTGAGCTGTGGCTCTTGGGGCTACTTCAGCGTTTTAAATTGGATGAGCTCTCTACTTTACGATTTTTAAAAGTATCCAGTATCGGCATAATATACCAAGTCCTGGACCATGATGACGTTGGTGAAATTGGTCAGGTGAAGACCAACAAGTGGTTTTTTCTTAGTGGCCGGGTTCTTCACGCTTAATTAACCCGGGGACGACTGCACTGACGTCTTGGAGAATTACGAATTGGAGTGTCGCCAGCGGATTGATCGTGCCAACTAGAATGTACCGAGCCGGGGGCTCGAGTTTGCATGATTCCCTGGATGCATCATCTAAGGCCGGATATCAACAGCGGTGATATGTTTTCTTATATATTCTGTAAGGACTCCAAGTACCAAATGCAGCCTTTTTGAGTGGAACATTTTATAGAGAACTTTAACGTTTATTTTTTGTATTTTTCAGAACAAATAAATTTAAATATTTTTTGGAAATATTGTCTCATAACTTGACTCTTCACGGACACTTTACGGCATCTTTAATTTTTCGTGGCTTTAACTTAGTTTGTCTCCCAGAGACTTTAAGACTAAATTTTGAATTAAGCCCAATAGTGGTAACAAAGCCAACAATAGAGACGTCACAGACTAAAGTTTCTCCGACATCATCTGCAATGGGATCATCAAACTCATCGTGAGCTTCTTTTTTATTTCATCATTCGTTTGCTCTAAAACCGTCTCCGTTCCTTTCTCTTCATCGCTATCAAGTGATGAACTTTGAGAATCCTCATAATTATCATATATTATATCATACATTATATATTAGTACATATAACGGAGCTAACGGAGCATTTTAACCCAGCTTTTTGACATCCTTTTTTGCATTTGCAAGGAATGAGTTATATTCCCACAATCCTTATAAGGATTGTGGAGCTGGGGGTTCAAGAGTCATAACAGGAACCAACCCATTCTGATTTCATCCCTGCCCCCCCCCCCCTATTGCGCTGGGTTTTTTTAATTCCCACATCACTGCTGAATCTGGAGATAGGTTTGAAACAAATGTTGTTTCGCAGCTGCTTCTGTTGGAGGTAGGTACGCTATTTTAAATTTACTTTTATATGCTGATTTTACAAAAGCATTCATATCTATAGTCGCTTAAAGTCATGTTTGCTTGCTTTTTTTACTTTTCACTTCACTGTAATCGTATAAGTCAAGAAGGAAGTGTTCCCCAGTCTCAGAAATAGTCTTTGGATCAGCATTTGGATGTTTGAATTTAGTGGCTGAGATACATGTGCCCTTTTCAATCAAGAAAAAAATTAAGTTTACTAATGTATTACAAAAAAGCCAAATTTAAGCTAGTCTCTCAAAGCATTCAAACATCCAAACGTTGATCCAGAGATTGTTTCTGAGGCTGGAGAACACTTCTTTCTTGACTTATAAGGTTACAGTGAAGTGAAAAGTTAAAAAAAAAACAAGAAAAATATATAAAGCAGTAAGTAACCGCCCCTAAGCAAGGGCTAAGGCAGAAACATGCAATACACCACCAACACCTATCTCCAGATTCAAATGTGGTGTGGGAATGCAAAAAAGTCAGAGTAATGGGGGGTTGGGAACTGAAATCAGAATGGGTTAATTCCTGTTCTGATGCTTGAACCCCCAGCTCCACAATCCTTATTGTAACTCATTTCTTGCAAATGCAAACTAGCTGTCGTGGCCGTCACGAAACTTTCTTCTATATCTATCATATGAATTCCGGGTACAAAATAAAATACGTACTCGCCCGAATAATTGGAGACGGCTCCATGTTAACCTATGCTAACATAAATATGAGGCCGAGGTAGTGTGGTCGGCAGAAGTGAAAGGAACAGATAGACATTTTTAACAAACAGTATAAATTTATTTTGACCAAAACATTGTCAACATTGAAAAAATCTGATACGCCCAAAAATTTTGAAATTTCAAAATACCCCCCAATTATAGTTAGAAAATTTAAAAAGTCCTAGGACAGAATTTGGAGTTCACCCCTTAGAATTTTCACAATAATACCATCTCAGGAACGGAAGTCCACCGGTTACAGCTGGTACATAGTCCACCTTTCTAGGTATGGCGTCACAGTCCACAGCTCAACTTCAATTTCTGCCACTTGTCTGGTAGACAGGCCTGACGAGGCGTTCCATTATCCCAGGGATGGGCTCAGCCAGACACCAAGAAATTATTACTCAGAAGGAGCCAGTTGGTTTGGTCGCCGCATGACCAAACTTGGGAAAGCAGGTTACAGCCATATAAGTTTCCTCTTAGGAACTTGAAGATTTTTATAGCGGTGGAACGATAGAACTGTCCGCAGTGACTAGTAGGTAAAGCTCTCAAAATCCCCGAACATTAATTCGTTCGGCCAAATTCTTTAAAAAACATTTAAAGTAAACTAATTAATAATGCCTGCATGGTATAACATCAGTGGTTGAAGGCACCAGCCTTTTTCAAAAAATTACAGCACCACTAAACGAAAAGCACGCCCCGCGTGCACGCAGAAACAACACAGCGCAAAAAATAACAACACTAAGCCATGACAGGACAGATCAGAACACACAGCTTGGAAAGTCTACCATTCTTATAGTTGCAGACGATGGAACGTAGTGGCGTGACGTCGAGACAAAATTTAAATAGAACTTTAGTAAAAATACAACTCAACTTTTAAAAAACACAGCTTAGGGAAATTTCTTAAATTGTTTACCCTCTTCGAGGAAGCAAGTTGTTCCTCAACACTAAAGCTCTGACGTCACACCATTACGGAAACATACACGTTCTGTCACTAGTGATGGGATTGTTTGCCGGCGTGCTAGGATGAAAATAAAAAAATGGGATTTCTTTCCCCCGGGACGTGCAGGCAAGGAAAGTAGGTGCAATTAACATTTTTTTTTTTTTTTAAATTTGTTTAGGGACTTTCTCCAAGAAAAAATAAAGGGCCATGCTAACAAGTTCCCCCCTCTTGGAGGAAGTCCATAAACGCACAAAAAGACATTTCAAAAAAAATTCCCAAAAAACACATAAAAAACTCTCACAATACTAATTGAAAATTAGTTTACATAGCTTGTCTAATATATTTCGTGACAAGGGCTTAGTGAAAATGTCCGCTTTATTTACATTTGTCCTAATATATTCAATGGAAAAATTTTTGTCCTTAACTAGATTTCTCACGAAATGATAGCGCACATCTATGTGTTTCGTTCGAGAGTTTTCAATGGGGGACCTGGAAAAATCAATGGCGGCAGTATTGTCACAATGGATAATGGCAGAGCATAATTTAAAACCTTCAATGTTCAATTGGTCTATTTCATCCAATATCCTTTTTAACCAAACTACCTCTTTGGCAGTTTTCCCCAACGAAATGTATTCTGCCTCCATTGTGGACAACGCCACACATTTTTGTTTGAAAGTCCTCCATTGAATCGGGACATCATCCATACAGATGATTGTACCACCCATTGAAACCCGATCCTCACGATTTGAGGCAAAATCAGAGTCTGAAAAAGCTTTTATTTTAATTTCCCCTATTACACTTAAATTTAATTTATAAAAAATGGTATTTTTTAAGTACCCTAAAACGCGTAACAAAAATTCCCAGTGCTTTCTTCCTGGGTTAGCTTGAAATTGTGAAAAAATGTTTACAGCATAGGAAATATCAGGGCGAGTTTTCCCAGCTATGTATGCTAAACATCCCAATAGATTTCGATATGGCAATTTTTCCATTTCTTTTATTTCTAATTCCCCTTTTGGGCAGTCGTTCATCGACAAAATCGTGCCCCTTGAAATAGGAAGGGTAGAAATAGGGATACTATAATTGGAAAATAACTCGTACACCCATGAAATATAAAAACCCTGGTGAATATAAATATTCCCCCCTTCTTCTATAAATTCTATCCCCAGAAGTTTCCTTGTTTTTCCTAATTCTTTTATATCATATTTCGTCTTTATTTCTTCAATTACATTTTTCACTATCTCATTATTTTTTGCTAGAATAATTATGTCATCTACGTAAATCAAAAGAAAAACTTCCCCGTCCCTATAGTAAACACAGTTACACCCTTTTATCTTTTTAAATCTAAACTCCTGAAGAACCCCGTCAATTTCATAAAACCAGTTTCTTCCAGATTGGTGCAACCCATAAAGGGACTTCTTTAATTTACAGACGTAGTTAGGATGTTCTAACTCAACAAAACCCTCAGGCTGACGCATTATAATATGTTCCTTCGAGTCAGCATACAAGTAGGCATTTTTATGTCAATTTGGAAATGATACCATCCTAAAAGTGAGACAAATATCGCGAAAAAAACCCTAACTAAGGTGAAATCAACCACAGGACTAAACACTTCAGAATAAGACTCCCCCTGGACTTGTCGGTTACCAGAACATACCAGTCTAGCTTTGTATCTGACGACTTGACCCTTATCATTTTGTTTAGCATCATAAACCCAGCGATTTCCTAAAATAGGTTTATTTTTAGGTGGGGGGACCAGGTCCCAAACCCTGCGTTCTTTAATCACTTGGATCTCATCTTTCATCGCTAGTTCCCAGTGTTTCAATTCTTCTGATTTTAAACATTCTTTATATGAATTAGGGACAATTACTTCAACCATACTAGCCCCGGGAATGTCTATCATTTCCTCAGAGTCTTCTGAACTACTCTCCCCTTCTTCCGGTATTTCACCGGTATTCAAATTTTTGGGCCAAAAATCAAAAAGTGTAGGGTCAAATTTAATGTTGTTGACTTCGCAGAATTTTTGAATATCTTTTACCGTTTTAAACCGATTTTTCTTCTCTCCCATTATAATAGAGTAATAGATATCAATTCGATCTCCTGTTTTTCTTTTTACAGCTTCCCGTGTCCATTTTATCTCTTTACTGGTAGGTGGTTCATCACTTTCCTCAATTTCTTCTTCTGATTCTGGGTCCCTAAGAGGAAGTATAAAATTAAACTTCCTTCCCTGTATGTTTTTACTTTTATATTCCCCCCAGCTTAAATTTTCATTAAAATCGACATTTATAGTTTCGTCTACTCTTTTAGTTTCAGGGTTCCAAATTCTATATCCTCTAGTTTTTATAGCATAGCCAATCATTGCACCTAAAGTTGCCCTAGGGTCGAGTTTCTTAAGTTTAATTTTAGGCTGACCAACATAGGCAATACAGCCAAAAACCCGAAAATGTTTAGTAGACGGTTTCCTACCTGAAAACAGTTCAAATGGTGTCTTGCCACGTTTTCCTACAACTGTCCTATTTCTAATATAATTGAAACAAAGTGTGGCTTCCGCCCAAAATTCAAAACCTAACCCAGAGTCATTTAGCATTGTTCTTATCGCGTCTTCTATAGTACGGTTATATCGTTCCGCGACACCATTTTGTTGAGGTGTATATTTATTTGAATGCTCAATTCTTATCCCCTGGTTTTTTAGATAATTTTCAAAAAATTTATTTTCAAATTCCCGACCATTATCCGAGCGAACAGCTAGTAACTTTTTACCTAAAAACCTCTCTGCCCTTTTCTGAAAACCTAAAAAAACTTCAAAAGCCTTATCTTTACTTTTTAAGAAAAATACATAAGCTTTTCGTGAAAAATCATCAATGATGGTAAAAAGATATTTCTTCCCCGCTAAAGACTCCTTTTGAAAAGGTCCAGCTAGGTCCATATGGACTAATTCAAGGGCTTCCTTGGACCTGATTTCTGGTAAAGGTTTAAATGAACATGATTTCTTTTTTCCTAATTTACATGGTTCACAAGTAGGTTTTGTTCCCTTCTTAATTTCTAACCCTGTTACAGCCCCCAGTTTCTCAGTATTCACAATATAGTCCATGTTAATATGGGCAAAACGTTTGTGCCATAGCTCTAGGTCTAATTTCACAACATTGGACTGTTCAATTTTCAATTTGGAGTCCCCCTCAGGGATGACAACATTATTTACGTTTAAACATTTCATATAAAAATTTGGCTTAACATAATACAACTTATTAATTAAATTAGCATTAAAAATTTTAACATTATTTACATCATATACACAAATCTTTCCGGGAAACCATTTCATTTTAAATCCTTGTTGGTCGATGCATGAACCAGAAAGCAAATTGCGTCGCAGTGTTGGGGCATAATAAACATTATTTAAAGTTACTGTTATCATTTTGTTGTCAGTTCCAATTTTAAAAATTACTTTACCTATCCCCTCGACTTTACTTTTTATCTCACCAACTGCCACCTCCATTTGGGTATTTTGGACTGGTTTTATTTCTGAAAATAAATTCTTATCACGGCAAAAATGTGCCGTACTACCCGAATCAAAAATCCAGTCATTATCATTTCTAGGGGTGGTGGTGGTATTGGCGGAGAATTCATTAATTGTGCAATACATTCCTGTTCGATATTCATTTTTACTTTTAACATTTTCTTTTGAATTTCGAATATCTTTATTTCTGGCCCAACACCGCGAAGCAATATGCCCTTTCTTTTTACAGTAATGGCAAATTTTACTTTTAAATGGGGACTTACCTCCCTTGCCCGCAGGACCAGTTTTTTCCTTTCTTGAATGAGGACTCATTGCAGAATTCCCCCCTTCCGGTTCTTTATTTAAATACTTGATACGGCCTTCTTCGGCTAAAAGTTCATTCTTGACATTTGAAAAAGTAAACTTTTCTTTTTCCCATCGATATATTGCCTGGACAATATTGTCAAAGTTGGAAGGCAAATATCTAATTAACTGAAAAGTTCTAATTTGTTCTTCCATTACATAGCCATTTTCAATGAGTTGTTTAAAAATCGCCCCTAGCCTGGCAGCAAACAATCCCACAGTTTCATCATCTCTCATTTGACATGAAAAATAGGATTCCCATAGGGCAGCTACTCGGGCCAAAGATGGGGGTTCAAAATTTGTTTTTAAATTTGTCCACGCTTCATGTGGATCTTCAAGGTCATCAATTAATGCCTTTATTTCAGTATCTAAATTTAAATATATGATAGCTAAGGCCTTAAAACAACGTTTTTTATCAACGGGGGTAATTGGGGTTTCTAATTTATTTTGGGTAACTTCCCATAAATCCCTTTCCATTAGAATCATTTTAACATCTTTGGACCAAGAAGCCCAATTATGGGAACCCAACTTTTCTATGTTACGAAAATCTTTATCCATTTGTCAAAAAAATTCCGTCCACTCCGGTCGACCACAAAAAACCAAACGGTCTGCTACCACTTGTTAACCTGTGCTAACATAAATACGAGGCCGAGGTAGTGTGGTCGGCAGAAGTGAAAGGAACAGATAGACATTTTTAACAAACAGTATAAATTTATTTTGACCAAAACATTGTAAACATTGAAAAAATCTGATACGCCCAAAAATTTTGAAATTTCAAAATACCCCCCAATTATAGTTAGAAAATTTAAAAAGTCCTAGAACAGAATTTGGAGTTCACCCCTTAGAATTTTCACAATAATACCATCTCAGGAACGGAAGTCCACCGGTTACAGCTGGTACATAGTCCACCTTTCTGGGTATGGCGTCACAGTCCACAGCTCAACTTCAATTTCTGCCACTTGTCTGGTAGACAGGCCTGACGAGGCGTTCCATTATCCCAGGGATGGGCTCAGCCAGACACCAAGAAATTATTACTCAGAAGGAGCCAGTTGGTTTGGTCGCCGCATGACCAAAATTGGGAAAGCAGGTTACAGCCATATAAGTTTCCTCTTAGGAACTTGAGGATTTTTATAGCGGTGGAACGATAGAACTGTCCGCAGTGACTAGTAGGTAAAGCTCTCAAAATCCCCGAACATTAATTCGTTCGGCCAAATTCTTTAAAAAACATTTAAAGTAAACTAATTAATAATTCCTACATGGTATAACATAAGTGGTTGAAGGCACCAGCCTTTTTCAAAAAATTACAGCACCACTAAAAGAAAAGCACGCCCCGCGTGCACGCAGAAACAACACAGCGCAAAAAATAACAACACTAAGCCATGACAGGACAGATCAGAACACACAGCTTGGAAAGTCTACCATTCTTATAGTTGCAGACGATGGAACGTAGTGGCGTGACGTCGAGACAAAATTTAAATAGAACTTTAGTAAAAATACAACTCAACTTTTAAAAAACACAGCTTAGGGAAATTTCTTAAATTGTTTACCCCCTTCGAGGAAGCAAGTTGTTCCTCAACACTAAAGCTCTGACGTCACACCATTACGGAAACATACACGTTCTGTCACTAGTGATGGGATTGTTTGCCGGCGTGCTAGGATGAAAAATAAAAAATGGGATTTCTTTCCCCCGGGACGTGCAGGCAAGGAAAGTAGGTGCAATTAACATTTTTTTTTTTTAAATTCGTTTAGGGACTTTCTCCAAGAAAAAATAAAGGGCCATGCTAACACTCCAATTTCCTAATTATCGTAATAACCTGCAAAAGCAGAATCAATGAGCGAAGTTGGAAATCATTGCAAAAGCCTTGTTTAGATTAATTGTGAACATTTTATTTGTTAGTAAAAAGAAATTTGGAAACAGTTAAAAATTTCAAATCATTGAAAGTTTTCAGCTGTTTTGATAAGCGTGAAAGCGATTTTTTAATAAATTAATTTTTTGCATTGTTGACTAAGTGCAAAAATCACCCCACCCTCCCCGTGAGGTGATTGGCGCCAAAATTTAATCGATGCTTGCTTCCATATTGGGTTAGTGTTATTCCAAATTTCATTCAAATCGCAGCAATATTTCTCGAGATACAGTAGGTGCAATGACAAACTAGGCACTTTGATTTTGCTCCACCCCCCTTTGAGATATTGACACACAAATTGAATCAGCACTTGTACTCAATAGGGTCTACCTATGGACCAATTTTCGTTTGATTCCGCCGGTTACTTCCTGAGATATAGCAATCACCCCCGCGCAGAACACGTGCGATTGCTCCACCTCCCCTTCGAGATATTGACACACAAATTGAATCAGCACCTGTACTCAGTAGGGTCTACCTATGGACTAATTTTCATTTGATTCGCCGGTTACTTCCTGAGATATAGCAATCACCCACGCGCAGAAAACGTGCGATTGCTCCACCCCCCTTGGAGGAATTCGCTAAAAAAAGTCAGGTGCACCAGTTCACATGGTGGTACATATGTGCAAAAATTTTTGTTCGATTTCATGCAGTAGTTTTTGCTCTAGCGCCGCCACAAAAACTGGTCACTCACATACAGACTTACACACAGACGGACATTTTCCAAAAATTTTCGAAATGGACTCACCGCGCCTCAAAACGTGCAAATCTGATAGATGGGATTTTTGGTTAAAGTTGTGCCCATCTATCTATTCATATTTAGCAGAGTAAGCGTCCATGTCAAGAGCTCGAGTGAAAAAAGAGGATGACCAAGTAACAATAAACTTATTTAACTAATGTAAATGGCTAAAAGAATAAACAACGGTAGTAAAAAGTAGAAACAGCAAAAACAGTCCGTAAACAATAATAAAACATTACTTAAAAACATAATACTGATAATGCCCTGCCATTATATAAAACGATCAGTTTGCTAATTCTCAAAAAGGTTAAGGCATTGAGAAGCCAAGACAAGCTCAAGGTTGGAGCGAGTCGGCTTGCCTTTCTAGAATCAACGGCTAAAGGGCTGATCGGACTGAGCACCGATAAAGATCATCAAGTGCTTTTATATCAGTCTCATTTGCATGTTAGACCGCCGATCAGGCAAAGCTATTGGCTAACAGCACTAGGCATGCGTGAATGACGTACGCCAAAGGGTTGATCACGGCACGTGTTCAAGGCGTGACGTCATGAGCCTGATTAGCATATGAGAAAAACAGTTAAGTTCTTTAAGGAACTAAACATAAATAATAATGGTAATCTAATCATTTCTGAATACTAGACTTTCTAGTCTATCAAAATCTGTCAAAATTCGACATTCGAAAATTTTCACGAATCCAATACTTTCTTCTATATATTAGATATAGAAGAAAGTAAAAAGAATGTCAAATAGCAGGGTTAAAATGTTCTGTTATATGTACTAATTGTACCGGTGATAATTATGAGGATTCTCAAAGTTCATCACTTGATAGCGATGAAGAGAAAGGAACGGAGACGGTTTTAGAGCAAACGAATGATGAAATAAAAAAGAAGCTCACGATGAGTTTGATGATCCCATTGCAGATGATGTCGGAGAAACTTTAGTCTGTGACGTCTCTATTGTTGGCTTTGTTACCACTATTGGGCTTAATTCA
This sequence comes from Uloborus plumipes, assembly GCA_038373865.1. Lineage (NCBI taxonomy): Eukaryota > Metazoa > Arthropoda > Arachnida > Araneae > Uloboridae > Uloborus > Uloborus plumipes. The sequence goes on from JAXGGA010001879.1 coordinate 44,525, forward strand.
AAATTTAGTCTTAAAGTCTCTGGGAGACAAACTAAGTTAAAGCCACGAAAAATTAAAGATGCCGTAAAGTGTCCGTGAAGAGTCAAGTTATGAGACAATATTTCCAAAAAATATTTAAATTTATTTGTTCTGAAAAATACAAAAAATAAACGTTAAAGTTCTCTATAAAATGTTCCACTCAAAAAGGCTGCATTTGGTACTTGGAGTCCTTACAGAATATATAAGAAAACATATCACCGCTGTTGATATCCGGCCTTAGATGATGCATCCAGGGAATCATGCAAACTCGAGCCCCCGGCTCGGTACATTCTAGTTGGCACGATCAATCCGCTGGCGACACTCCAATTCGTAATTCTCCAAGACGTCAGTGCAGTCGTCCCCGGGTTAATTAAGCGTGAAGAACCCGGCCACTAAGAAAAAACCACTTGTTGGTCTTCACCTGACCAATTTCACCAACGTCATCATGGTCCAGGACTTGGTATATTATGCCGATACTGGATACTTTTAAAAATCGTAAAGTAGAGAGCTCATCCAATTTAAAACGCTGAAGTAGCCCCAAGAGCCACAGCTCAAAAAAACCAGCCCAGCAGGGTAAACATCACCCGATGTACCACGCTGCTTACGCAGCTACAGGCCAGGGCACAACAAGCTCGAAGCTGAAGAGAGGAAAAGAGAAGAGGTCGAACATCGGTAGTGCTCGCTATTTACCGTGGCAAGCGCGTCTGCAGACGTCACAGGCATTTACCATAATGCTCAGCTCATTAGCATATGAGCATCGTGGATTTTCCTCCACTAAAAACTATACTCTGAGTTTTGAAAAATAAGCAGCAGCCGAAAGCATACAACTCAACTCGTATGTTTTGATTCTGAAGTTGGCCGCGATTGGTTTGAAGTGTACTGCGCCAGCATTGGTGAACAAAACGTGGGGAGAAGAGGTTCGTACTTTAATTTTACTTTTAATTCGTACTTATAATTTTAATAACACATAACCCTGCGAGTCTGGGAACTAATAATGAAGGTCTTTAGACCCAACATCAATCACTGCAGAAGGCGTAGTACCAGCAACTCCTGGCACATCAAAAACATCTAAACGGGGGAAGATTGCACTAAATTTCCGAATTATACATTACATGTGGATTGAGACTACTAGGAAACCGCGTAAAAAAAAACGCGCCGCTTATTCTACCTCAAGGTACTGTGGAATCGAGTAATTCTGCGATAACGCGTGATAATAATCATTTTGCGACGCTCATACATCGAAACATATTGATTTTATGAGAAAGTTGCAATCACATAAATTGTAGGAAATTTTCTCTAGTTTATTTTGTACATTCATGTTTTTGTCGAACAATAAGTCAAAAAAGAGATATATTCGAAATACCTCTTTTAGACGTCATTTTTTCAATATGGCGGCGCAACCGGCAATTTTAAATGAGCACATCAAAATCTATAAAACTACCAATTTTCAAAACTCCCGGAAAACTTTCCAGGTAAAACTACCAAATGACTGGACTTTAGATAACCGCAAATTTTCACAAAGAATGTAAAAGTCTTGAATTAAATTTCTACCAGTAGCGTAGCTAGGAGGCCCAGCGCCCGTGGCGAAGTTGAAAAATTGCACCCCCCCCCCCCCATAGAGGCCACTCTGATGGAAGGTCATTGTGACCTCTCAAAATGTCCTTACTCCAAAAAGTTTGATTTATTTATTCGAATAATTTGCATATTAATTGCTATAATGTTGCAACCTTTTTTTTTTCTTTCTTTCTTTCAGCATTTTTAACGATGCTCAGTGTTCCCCCTCATGTTATGTGTGCATGATATGTCTGCTTGTTCGTTGTTTTGGATAAAATTCAGGTTTTATTTTTGTTCAATTTGAGAATTTTTGTCTTGCCAACAATTTTAGTTTGTGGCGTTCCAACCTTTCCCCATCATTTCACACAAATTCAAAAAACAAATAATTCTTGCAATTCGTTATTGAACTTAGTGTGTTTTTTTCCACGCAACAGTTTTTATTTGAAACAGAATTTGTTTTAAAACGCTAGAAGAATGTATAAAATAAACACAATTTGTGCATTTTAAATAAGAATCAAATCATTGATTCTATTGCAGTTAGGGAATCAAAGAAAGTATAAAAAGCATAATTAATCTGAAATTGGCTTAATAAATACGACTCCTTGCATACAGGCAAAATAAAAGTTCGCTATTTTCGGCCTCCGATTACTTTTTATGAATAAATACTTTTCATTCTTGTTGGCTGGCGGACGGCGATAACCCGGAATCGGTAAAAACCAAGACCGGGCTATCACCGGCCAATAAGTGGTAGCAGAGCGTGGTTTGGTCTGTTTGGGAGAATATAATTGTTTTTTACAAATGAAATTGTTGCTTCCTGTTCAAATGAAATTAAAAAAATTTTTTGGAAAGGAAACTTTTAGCTTAGAACCCTAACTAAAGTATAGGGGCTTCCCAATATGAAACTTGGAGCAACTTTAGAAAACAAACTTTTTTTTGGATCTAGTGTTTGACCTGAGAGTAACTGTGTATTGTAAAAAGCAGGTTTTTCTTGAATAATACAAGAATTTGAATTTGTTTGATACTTTCGCCGCTGGTTTAGAGGGGAATTATAAAAAAGTTTTAAATGTTTTGAAAATTCCAGTGAATTTGAAAATTAGATTTTATGGCTGAATTATAGCATATAATTGGGCTATTTGTATTTTGTTTCTCAAACATGTAAAGCCTCCATTGGGGAATGTTTTGCGAAACTGGTGGAAGAATTTTGTTTGGCTAAAATTGCCTGGCAGAAAGCCTGCATTTAAGAATGACGATTCTTTGGCTGTTTTGCATTTTCGTCTTCCAAAGGGAAACTGAAATTGGTTTCTGGGTAAAATCTAATTAGGTAGAATTGAGATTTAAATTTTCTTGAGATTTAAATTTTTTGAAACTAAAATTGTTTTAATTTGAAAGGGTTTAAATTTTGAGGTGCTTTTAGAATTGGGGTTCTTTTGAAAAGGTTTGAAATTGAGACTTTAAATTTTTCAAATTGAGACTTTGTGAAATTTTAATGAATTTATAAGATGGGGGGAATATGTGAAATAAAATAGTGAGGAGAGGATTGAGTTTGTATCCGGCCTCTATTTTTTGAAATTTAAATATGAAATTTTGTAAATGATTCTTCGAACCCCGTTGAGATAAATTAAAAAAATTAAAATTGTAAGTCTTCCTTTTTAAAGTGTCAATGAAACCTCTTCAGTGAGTTTGAGTTTAAATTGTTTTTGTTCTTATGTGTGCTTATGGGAATTGTCTCCAAGAAGGGGGAACTTGTTAGAAAATAGGCCCTATTTTATTCTTGGGAGCAATTTCCTAAAAAGCTAGAACGTTTAGAAAATATTTAAACCTACTTTTGAGCTTTCCTGCAATGTCCCATTTTGTTTCCCCGGCGTGCGAAATATCCCCATAAAGTTCCAAATTGAGACTTTAAAATTGGTTTCTAGAAAACTTGAATGGGGTAATTCCATTGTGACTAACATAACATTTAGAGTAAATTTTTAATCTTTCTTTCTGTGTGTGAGCCTTATTTTTGTCACAATACCAAAAACAAGGTGTTATTCTTCTCCGCATAGATGAGTTGTTTAAGTTAATATACAAAAAGAATAATATTAATTTCATTTTTGGCAGTTAGAGGACATTTTGATCAACGTGACTAACATAACAGATCTGTTTCAAATCTGTTATGTTAGTCACGTTGATCAAAATGTCCTCTAACTGCCAAAATTGAAGTTAACATTATTCTTTTTGTATATTAACTTAAACAACTCATCTATGCGGAGAAGAATAACACCTTGTTTTTGGTATTGTGACAAAAATAAGGCTCACACACAGAAAGAAAGATTAAAAATTTTCTCTAAATGTTATGTTAGTCACAATGGAATTACCCAATGATTTTTTTTTGAAATTTTAATGAATTTATAAGATGAGGGGAATATGTGAAATAAAATAGTGGGGAGAATCCCACGCTCTGCTACCACCAGGGCCGCCGTTTGGGGGGGAATACTGGACCTCTAGTACCCGGGCCCGGAGCTTTGGGGGGCCCGTAAGGTTATGAACATGTTTTTCCAGTAATAGTGTCAATAATTTCATAAAAAAAAAATCTCGCTTTCCATTGCCGATTCTCAATATGAAACAATCGCTAGTACAAACACTAATGAATGAAACACGCTTGCGCAAAGGAAAATGTACCGCTTTTTAAAATCATCTGGCGATACAGAAAACGTGAAAATAAAATCAGATGCACACTTTCGTAACTAAAAAAAAAAAAAAAAAGTTTTCCCGAATTTTTTTCTCTCCCTTTTTTTTACAATTGCAAATGTGCTGAAACGATGGCATAAAAATATGCAATTGGGGGGGGGGGGGAGGGTGCATGGGGGGCCCGGCATTAAAATTGGTACCGGGCCCCATCACTGAAAGCGGCGGCCCTGGCTACCACTTGTTGGTCGGCGAACGGCAATAACCCGGAATCAGTAAAGACCAAGACTGGGCCGCCCCCGACCAACAAAAAATGTGGAATGGTTCTGCTCAGGAGAAAAGAATACATGAATTCATTTTAAAAATAAATAACAATTTATTCAAAGAAATGTAAACAGTAAATGTAAAATATTAAATAAGTTTACACACCCAAAACAATTTAGACTATAAAAACCCCCCAAATACATTCAAAATCCAAAAAAATATCGTTCCAGTTCCAAAAAAGAGTTCAGACTTGATAAGTCCACCCTTGAAAAGATGCCATAAAGATAATGTCCTGGTAAAATAACATGAATGTTCATACCACGGGGAAAATTATTCACAGGAAAAAGGCATTAAAATGATGATTCCCTTCTGCAGAAGTACTAACACCTGTCGACGATTTTAGTGGACGAAGTGAAAACAGCAGGGACACCACTGACTATTCATCCAAGAAAAATAGGCTCCATTAGTTCTTGAAGAACCCTTCAGAAGAACATCCGGCCGCCGTATGGCCGAGCCTCAGTCAGACGACACAGGATCCGGCCGTCTCATGGCCGAGCAAGTACGCCTCAGGCTTCGTGTCATAGTAGGCCTAAGCCTCACATAAAAATAGATGAACATCGCAGACGAAGCACATGGTTTCAAAACTTTAAAAAGACAGTGTAGAACTCCAGCAACACCCCCTGCCCGTTATGGCAGGGTGAACGAAAAAAAACTTTTACATGATTTAATTTCCATCCACCTCCTCTGAGTGGAAAACTAAATTAAATGTGGAGCATTCCAAGCTCCCCGATGCAATCACAGCATCAACTGTCCAACTGTAGTGACAGTAAAAATAATAAGAAGCCCCAGTGAATGCATGGAACACATATTTTATGGTTAGTCAACCCTACGTAGCTACCATGACATACACCTCATTAGCATAGCTCAATTTGATAGATACTAATCCAGAAAAAAAAAACTCAACACTTTAGTTTTAACTGTTGAAATATTTTCGGTATTGTTTTCATTTCAATTCAGCCAAAAAGTTACTCAACACTAGCTCTTACGTCATTTAAGTTATTTCTCTTTCGTAAGTTATTTAAACCTACTTTTGAGCTTTCCTGCAATGTCCCATTTTGTTTACCCGGCGTGCGAAATATCCCCCATAAAGTTCCAATCGAAAATTATGTGTTGACCGTCAACACCTATGATGTGACATGACGTAAGAGCTAAAGTGTTGAATAACTTTTTGGCTGAATTGAAGTTAAAAAATAATAATAATAAAATAATAATTAAAAAAAAAGCGATTGCAACTTTATGGGGATATTTCGCGCGCTGGGTAAACAAAATGGGACATTGCAGGAAAGCTCAAAAGTAGGTTTAAATATTTTCTAAACGTTCTAGCTTTTTAGGAAATTGCTCCAAGAATAAAATAGGGCCTATTTTCTAACAATTCTAAGTATTTAAAATGTTCCAGAGACCTGCCGTTATTTAATACTAATATTTTTATGAGGGGAGTTAAGAGATGCAATTGTTCCCTCACTGACTTTAAGAAAGTACTAGATGTATTTTATTGATTTTTTTTTTTTTAATTTTAAATACAGCGTATACAAACATGGGCCAACAGTAAGGAAGGTATTGGCGGGTACCACAACGACGGTGCTGAACTGAGAATGATAAAAAAAACTGATTAGCACGTATATTTGTGTATCGTTTTAAAAAAGAGGCTCGCCCTCCTGAAGTAGCGTAGAGTACGCGCATCTTCCCTCAACATTCACTTGGCGTTTCCTTGTTCAGTAATACATGAGAAATAATAGCTTTTTTTATTTTGGCAATAGAAAGAGCACAAAACTAATTGCACTGGTGTGGTTACAAATCGAGCTCATTCCCTCCCAATAATACTAAAACGGTAACGAGTATAAAGAACGAAGTAATGCTATGTATAAACTCATGTTTGAAAATTGCAACACCATGAAGGACTTCCGCGAATGGGCTGAAATTTTCAGCAAATGCAAAGTAGGGTATGCAAATGATTAGAATTTTAGACTCGTAACGCATGCGTACGCTGAGCAGCGCCCTCTGAACGCCGGATTTATCCAAATAAATAGACTGCTGCAGCAAGGCGTGTATGGTTATAGGTGGTTATCTGCTTGTGATAAACGTTAGCTTGGACGTTGCTTATGCCTCTTCGACGAAAAAGAGCAAGGTTTCAACAACTTACGGGGTTTGAACAGGGGAGGATCATCGGCCTTCGTGAAGCTGGATTGTCTTATCGTGAAATAGCCGCTCATGTGCAGCGTAACAGCAGTACAGTGATGCGTGTTTGGAAGCAGTGGACGAACGAGTGTCGGACAACTCGGAAATCCGGGAGTGGACCCCGAAAAGTGACGTCAGCGTGCGATGATAGACACCTGATCCGCATGGTACTGACGCACCGTGCAGCTTCTTCCAGACAACTGGCAGCACAGTGGTCAACACAGGGATGAAAATCTTCCGCGATTTTCCGCTTTTTGTATTTTTTCTTTCTTTCCGCGATCAAAAAATTAATGGTGCATCAAGTTTAGAAAAAAAATAAAAGTACATCTATTGTTAAAATGAAGCTTAAAATAGTGTGAGCATTTAATTAAAGTACATATAAAATAGAATAATTTCTAAAATACAAAATCAAAACTCACTAAAAAATGATTCATTTATCTTTTTTTTTAACCTTTCTAACCTTCTATACTGAGCTATCGAAGCACTAATAGCGTTTGAAAACGTTACTCGTTCAAAATCGCGCGCCACTGTACTTGTGTTACTCATTTTTAGAATCTTTATTTGATATAGGCTCTTGGTACAAATTTTTAAAATCTCGAAATTTGCAATCAACTCGTTTTTTAGAAACCTCCTCCTCCCATTTTTGAGAAATACATATTCTCTTGTTAGTTTTCGTCACAGAATTTTTTTCACCAACAGAGGAGTTATTTTCTGTCATCATAAAATTACATTCCAGAAATCTGCATCCGAAATGTTTTCAAGAAAAGCTCGCAGATTTTTAAAATCGTAGAACGTTATTTCTGAAGTATAGTAAGGTGAAGCGATATTGTGAAAAAAACGGCTAGAAAGAAGCGGAGAGAAAAGGTTTGTTTCCATCTCTTTTCGGTGGATAAGATGGCCGATTTCAGCTCAGCTTATTATACAGACTCCAGACCCCATATAAATCTACCAAAACAAAGGTACACATTTTGTATGGTTTATCTTGTAGCGTGGGGGCGCAGTTTACGCTATTCGGGGTGTCTGTCAAATTTTCATTTTTTAGTCTGTTTGGACTTGACCAAAAAAAATTTTTTTTAATCGGTCAAAATGCCGCCCCCCTGGTTTCTGCGTCTGTGGCAAGAGCCACTCCTGCCAACCCCTAGCTACGCCATTGATTGCTACTAATTACTAAAGAATTTAAATCAAAAGTACTCCTTAATTGAAGTGCTCACCACAGCGACCCCTTCCCTCCTTTTAAGTTTTTATGTCCAATTAACAATGCGTAATGTAATATTATTGACAATAATATGAAAATTGGCTGTCAATGATATGGAAATTTTCTAAAATATTGAAATTATTTTGTGAAAATTAGGAAAATGCAAAAAAAAATCTTCTCTCGGAAATAAATTACTTATTATTTCTAAACTCGGAATTATATGAGAGAGAAAAAACAGTGATTGTAAAATTGGCAGTATTAAAAACAATAATCCTTATCATTCATCGGCTCAGCCGATTATCAACAACCGATTAATCGGTAATCGGTCAATTTGCTTATCGGTGCATCCCTAGTAATAAGAAAAATTTTTATTTTAAAAGTTTAAAATCAGATTAACAATTATCGAAAATTCCAAAACTTACATTATAATAATGTCAAAAACCTGTAACCTATTATAATAATGTTAAAAACCTGTAACCTAGTGGACAAGGATGTCCAAAATCTGTTACCTACAGACTGTGGATTAAATTTGCTAATAATTAATTTTTACGAATTCCAGCTGTCTTTTAATGGTTATGTATCAGGTGCGCACATACTATGTGATAAAAACAAAATTGATGTCAAATTTGAAAATTTTTGAAATTTGCTTCAAATAAACTTTTTTGTTCTCACCTTTTGAGAATCACACACTTATGGAAATATAAAGTAAGGCTCGACCGATGGCACTTTTTGGCCGATGGGCCGATGCCGATTGTTGGCCGATTGTTCAAACTTGGCCGATGGCCGATTGCCGATTATTTTCCGCTTCCATCGGCCGATGGCCGATGCCGATGGCCGATGGGAAAAAAATCAAAAGATTAGAAAAATAAATGTTTATTTTAAGCGTTATATATTCATTTCCTTCTACTTTTTTTCTACGAATACAGGATAATTGTAATCATTACGATAAAGTCATTCATATTTTGGCCTAAATTTCTACTTTACTACCACTCGATTTGATGTTCACTAGATTTTCCCGCACATACTTGTGTCACTCAAAAACTGTATGAGAGAGAGAGAGAGAGAGAGAATTAGTAAGTTGAGAACTCATTCGTACCATTTGTACTGGGTGTAGTCATGCAGATACTTTCTTAGCTGCAATCCGATGTTCCAAATGTGCTTTTTACTTTTTTTTTTTTACTAATCAATTTTAATTTCAATGCAGACTAATATCATAAATTGGAGACCACTGAGTGATATAATCGCTAAGTGTTTTATAAGTAACAAAGAAAGATACAACAAAGATGGCGAAAATATAAGATGCTGGATTCGGTATCAGCTGGGCGGTATTTGACAAAACTCCTATGAAATTGTCGATATTTTTAGTTCTCTCGACAGGACTATAGAAACTGTAAATTGGATCTTCATTTAATGCATATTTTTCTTTTTTCCAGGAAGTTGTAGGTTCGCCAGGGTCTGATTCACTGCTGCTACCTAAAGTTTCCATGGTGTTTTAGTAATATTAAACACCAAAATAAAAATAATACCATAGAAAGCGAAAAGCTAACGTGCGGTCGGAACTTCTTTCAGTACTTACGTTTTGTGAGGTGACAACCATTTCGGCAACATTTGACGAGCGCGGTGCTGTTCGTTGATGATTAGTAAAGGTTTAAAATACGAAATATAATACATTTAATACATTAGTAGTAAAATAATGTATTATAAAAGTAGATTTAAAATATTAGTAGGGCGTTAATAAATTTTCATAAATGGTAAAATGCGAGAAGCTTTACTTATAAAACTTCATTAGTTGTCAATACAGTAACCACCACTAATAAAATCACTGGATTATAAAATATGCCGCTTTTTAAAGTCAAATCTGCAGGAACCGAATCCTTACAACATCAAAACATATTAAAAATTTCCTTTAATAAAATCAGATTGCCGTTTTATAAAATCAAGTTTTTGGAAAGCCTATGTTAGTAATTTGAAAACGACAGTTATAATTATGTTGAAAAATGCCACAGACACAATAAATTTCAAAGTTATGTAGCACCAAGAAGTGAAGAGTCTCGGAAGACAAAGAAATGCATGCCAAATTTGCACTCTTTAATGTATGTACGATTTCCGTCCATCAATTATCTATACGCCAGTATTTTAAGATCCGTATGTAAATAAAAATCTAAACTTTATTTAGATTTTACTGTATTTTGAAACTTTTAAAACTGTATAGAAATACAGTAATTTATTTATTTTTTATATAATTGATCTTTAAAAACTTTTTCTTTAAGTGTAGGTATGCCGGTTTATAAAATCAGCCGCTTTATAAAATCAAATGTCCTCAAGACAAATGTGATTTTAATAAGCGGTGGGCACTGTAAAATGATAATGAGATTGCAAATTTGGCAAAAACAATTGATATGGTCATTTGATAAAATATAGAGTGCACCATTGAAATTTTAAGGGGCTTAAATTTTTAGGCAGGTTTTTAATCTCTTTTGGGGAGGGGATGTTTCGTAGCAGTTGAAGAGGGTGTGCTATCGCGTTTGCGGGGAGGGAGGAAGCTTATGCATACACATAAATACTTGCTAGTTTTTCGCTTCATGGTCAAGACATATCAGGATAAGTCAATGGGAATTTTTTTTTTCTTTGAACTCAAGGTTGCCCTGCCCCCAAGAGCCATGGTGGAGCATAAATCCAAATACCACGGAGACCAAAATAGAAGCTAAAAAAACTCAAATAAACTCCCTCCCCCCTCTCCACCCCAACTGTTAAAATTAGACCGCCAAGTATAGGCCATGGCCCTCGCGGGTGGGCACTCCTGCTTAAACGAACATGACTTAAATGGAAAATCGTAACAGCTTCAATATTCAATTCAAGACTGGATAATTTAAAATTGAGTAACACAATATTCGATTTCAGAAAAGATAAATGAAAACCATGATCTTATCACATAACAGAGAAACCAAAGGTGGGCCCCTCCTCGAAATTTTACAACATAGATCCCGTCTTCTCTTAAAATAAATGTTTGCCAAATTCATCTGGCTAACATCTTTTTTAAATTAAAAAGAGAAACAAAAGCCTTCCATTCACATGCCCCCCCCCCCAAAAAAAAATAAGAAAAGAAATGAAATGAAAATTTTGGTATCTGCCCGATTCGGAAAATTCCAACACCCAGAACTGTTTTGGTCCCGTTGCTGCCCGATTTCAAGCCACATGGTGAACGTACTTTTAATTGTGAAGTAAAAAATAGAGAAGATAGAATTCCCTCTCAAGAAAACTTTTCTTGTTTAAACATCGGCCAGGCATCGGCATTTAGATGTTTTTGAGGCCGATGGGCCGATGTTTTTGCTAAGTTAGCATCGGCGGCCGATGCCGATGGCCGATGGAAAAAATTTCAACCATCGGCGCCGATGCATCGGCCTGGCCGATGCATCGGTCGAGCCTTAATATAAAGTACTGTAATCAGTACACAATCTTACCAATATAGCATATGCAGGGTTGCCACGCCACAGGGAAACCTGAAAAAACAGGGAAAATACAGGGAATTGAAAAATCAACAGAAAAACAGGGAAAATCCAGGGAATTTTGAAAATTTCTTCAAAAATCTGGAAAATGCAGAGAATTTTACTTTTTTTCAAAAGTTCAAGTTGCCAAAATGAATTCTAAAATATGTAAACTACCAATGAATAAATTTATGCGCAAATGAATAAAATAATAATAATAAATAAAATAAATAGTAATTTTACTTCATAGTTTTTTTTTTTGCTAAGTTTATTTATTTATAAGCAAAAATATATTGTGTATTGTAGAAAAGCAAAAAATATTTATTACTTAGTTTGAAATGAATTTTAAGGCTTATGCTAATTTAATTAGAGAGTTTAGTCATCAATCTGTTCTATGATTTCAGTTTAATGAATTCTGCTTTGCCTCCCTATGTTTTTATTTAGTTAGTTTTTTTTTTTCTGTGCCAGGATATTAATGTTCATATAGAATATCAGTGTTTGCTCGTTCGTAATACTGCATATTCATGCAGGGAAAACACAGGGAATTTTTCCCCCGGAATTGAGTGGCAACCCTGATATGGTTTTAAGTATTTTTTTCATGTTTTAATTTTACTAGGGTTACATTGATACAATATGCATTCATGCATTTGTGTTAACTCATTTTAGATTTCGACTAGCAATGGTGAAAAGTTGGAATTTGATGATTTTTTCATTCACAGGGTTCGCGTTTACTTGCTATAGCAGGTTTTTTGCGCAAATTCTTGTATAACGGATGTAACATTCACGCAGTTTCAGGTCCCTAGAACCCAAAAATAATAGTTCATGCCAGGACAAAAAAAAAATCCGATCAAAAAGTAATTTCGGACCAGTGAATCGAAAAACTCCAGAAAACTGGTAGCTGTATATAGTTGAACTTTTACAATCATGAAGGAGGGGAAAGAATAAAGGAAGCCCATCCTTATCAGCTAACCAATGACCTCCCTATTGTGTTGACCATTCAATCCTAGTTCTAAGAATGGGGGTCAGACTAGGGATGCACCGATAAGCAAATTGGCCGATTACCGATTAATCGGTCAAGCCAATTAATGATTAAAATGGTTGTTTTCAGTACTACTAATTTCTCCATTAGTTTTTTCTTCGTTTTTTTTTTTTTACAACTCTATTTTTTGAAATAGTTCCTAATTTTTTCTTACATTTTCCTAATTTTCCCAAAATAATTTCAAAATTTTATCCAATTTCTCTGAACTAATTTTCATATTCTTGTCAATAATATTGCATTAACACATTGCTAATTATGTAAACTAGACATGAAAATTTAAAAAAAAAAAAGGATGGGAGTATGTGTGGTGAGCAATCCAATTTTGAAGTTCTTTCAGTTTCAATTTATTAATTATTAGTAGCTATGTAATCGGCCCGATTTTGCCGATTATTAATAATCGGCAAAGTGGCCGATTAATCGGTACTGCCGATTAATCGGTGCATCCCTAGGTCAGACACAGCTGTGACTTCGAGATGTCAATCACCCCCCCCCCCCCGCCCTATTTTTAAAAGCAATCATGACATTGCACATGTTGTCCCATTGTCCTCCCATTCTTTTCTTGGAATTGAATAGTAAACATTGTACAAGTAGAAAATTTTCATAGTATTTTAGATCTTTTTTGTTCATTTTTCATTAGCACGTGGAAAATAGGCTTAGTGAATTTTGGCACATTTTTACTGTTTGAGCAGCTATCTTTTGGCATCTATTTCTGGTTAGTTATTTTTCAGATTATTTCATAAATAGTCCCTAGTGCAAAGCCTACAGAGCTAAAATGCAATGGTATTTTCCCCTTGTCTATTTTTTGCCAAAAAAAAAACGGCTTTTGAAACAAAACTGCTTGAAAATTTAACTATAATTTTCCTCCGCCGAATATTTAGTTTCGATTTGCTTAGGCATTTCTTACTTTGTCTTTCCATATGATTTTAGATTTTTTCAATAAACTAATCAACATAATTAAAAACATTCTTAAGACATAATTGTGCTTTCCCAACCACAAAGAGTTTTTAAAACTTTTACACAAAAATCAAATGCTGATTTTAAACCTTAAAAAATAGCAGATTGAAATCATGGGTTTATTCGTGTCTTTATTCATTGCCGGAAAAACTTACTTCTTTGAAAACAGCTTCTTATGCCACTGTGTTTGACAGTACTTACATCTAGGAATGCATTCATGAATTCAAACATTTCCAATACTAGGAATTCAATTAAAAACCTCTTTATTTTGTGTCTTAATACGACTAATATTAAACCCAATGTTATAAAAAAATTTAAGGTGCAATTTAAGCTATCTTATTGATTTTTTTATGTATCAAATTTTGCTGAAAATTCGTCAATTTAATACATGGAATCAATGGATTATTGTGCATTTTCAGATTAATTTTAAACAAATGTTTTTACCAATATTAGTTAGCTGTGTCTAGTTATTAAAAATAATAATGACAGTTAAATTATACCTGCTAATTTTAAATTTAATTTATTTTTAGTAAGTTTTATTTATTTCTTGCAAAGTGTAAAAATAAGCAACATATTGTACAATTTTATACGTATTATCTCCAAATGGAGTGCAAAATAGGCTGTGTCCTCCACACCTTCTGAAGTGACCCGTAACGTAATCAATCTTTTGTAGCCTGCCGTTTCAAAAAGGTTGTGTGCATCTCTGCCGTAAATATCATTAAACAACAATCCTTTTTCAAGAAAAGTTCGGAAGTGGCAATGGAAAAAGCAAATTGATAAAGAAATGAGCACAGTATATTGACTTGCCAAAGAGCTAGAGGAACAAATTTTTGTCTCTGATTGAATTGAATTAATATTGATCTAAAAAACTAAAGGAAAAATTCGTTTATTAGTAAAACTTGAGTTACCCGCCACGGTTTTGCCCGTGGTAAATTTTAAAGGATTTTTACTGCTGTCTCTATATCCATATTGCACGAATTTAAAAAACTAAGTACAGTAAGAAAATGAAATTCAAGCGCAATTTTACCAGAGTTTTTTGAGAAAAGAAATATTTGCCTTGTATTAGAAAAATTGTAATGTTTAAGGTCTAAAACTACGCATACGAAAACTCCTTGGCAAGATTTACCATGCTTAACATGGCGCAGCATAGCCATTGAAGGCTCTTGCTCCAGAAAATCATACACAACCAAGCAACCATGTTTAGCAGAGACTGTATTTTCCAGGGTTCATTTTCGTCCTACTTTTTCCTACTAAAGTAGGAATTGTCCTACTTTTTAGCTAAAGTTCCTACTTTCCTACTTTTTAACAAAAAATTCCTACTTTTCCTACTTTTTAGCTTGATTTTCCTTTAGAATTTAGCTTGAATTTCCTTCAAAAGTCGAAATTGATGTGATTTCAAGAAGTTTGCATCAGATGAAAATTGGAAAATTTGGATAAGACTGTAATGGGCACCTTCTGAAAGAATGGTGTGATAAGAGTCCCAAGTCTAATTCCGAAGCTTATTGTAGGTTTTGCAACAAAACTGTCCGCGGTGACAATCGTGGACTTAGCCAGCTGTTAAATCATCCAAAACCGAAGATTTGTGTTCTTTCGGTCAAAGATATTGTGGAGGGAAGTCAAATGACTTTTGAAACATATGGATCAGTATCAAACAAGTCAATATCTTCAAATCATAAATCTCAGTTATCCTGTTCTTCCTTCAAAGAAAACACTACATGGAGGGTGCATTGTTATGCCTTCAAAGGAGACTTTCAGAATTTCATCTTGCCTCTAAAGAAATCGAGGAATTAATTTTCCTTACTCGTACATGTCTTAAACAATGTTCTTTTGCTTTTAATGGACAATTTTACACTATGTTAGATGGTTTCGCTATGGGTAACCCACTAAGCCCCATTAGTAGTGATATTTACATGCATTATTTTGAGGTGGAGCTGTGCCAAAAATTACAGTTTCAATTTTACGTTAGATATGTTGACGACTGTTTTGTTCTAATGAACCATAACCAGTTCCATAATGACGATGTTTTATCCGTTTTAAATGCTATAGATCCTCATATTTAATTCTCTTGTGAGAAAGAACAGGATAATTGCATTCCCTTTCTTGATGTTCTAGTTTCTCGTACAGAACTACCGTTTATCGTTAACCTTTTGCTGTCTGGTTACCTCTTCATCGACTTTCATCTCACCCTCCTAGTCAAAAATACGCTGCATTTAATTCTTTTGTTCAGCATGCTATTAATCTTTGTTGTTCACCAGAACTTCTTAAAGCAGAACTCAACTATCTTAAAGCTGTGGCTCTTGATAGAAACTATCCTCATACTTTGATTGATTCCATTTTTAAAAAACTTTCTAACAAATCCGAAACAACTTGTTAAGAGAACTTTCATTAGAAAAAATGTGCTTGTTTTGCCATTCTTTCCCTCTGTGAGTTATCAGGTTGCTAAGATTCTCAAACGTTTCAATTTCCAAGTGGTATTCTCCCCTACGAATAAACTATGTTTCTCTTCTCTTAAAGATCCCATTCATCCTCTTAACAGTTGTGGTATTTATAAAATTAATTGCAATTGCAATCTCTCTTATATCGGGCAAACGCGATGTGCTTTGAAATTCCGCTTAAGGTAGTAGTCTGGTAACTTGGGGTTCAAGAAATCGAAAAAAATTTTTTTTGCTTGATTTGAAAGTACAATGTCTTGAGAATATACTGTGAAAACTGCAGACAGAAATTCGAAATATTTCGGGAGTTATGACGAGTTTCCTAGAGCGCCTCGGAGTCCAACCTTTAAGGTAAGTAGTCTGGTAACTTGGGTTCAAAAAATCGAAAAAATTTTTTTTAGCTTAATTTGAAAGTACAATGTTTTGAGAATATACTGTGAAAATTGCAGACAGAAATTCGAAATATTTCGGGAGTTATAACGAGTTTCCTAGAGCGTTTCTGAGTTTGCTGTGGAACTTTAAACGCATTTTTCTCAAAACATTGTTTTTCTGGTCGGCCCGGGTCCTAACTTTTTTCTACTGAACCAAATGCTTTCAAATTTTTAAAGGCTGTTCTACACACTTATAGTTCTCGTCCGTACTGACAAGAATTTTTTTCACCCTCCAACTTTTTATTTTACAACTTTTTCTTTGCTAAAAGAAAAGGACTTTTTTTTTCAAAGTCCGCCATTTTGTTATTTACCCTTGAAATTTAACTTCAGTAGTTCCGATCAGAATGACATGTCTATAGATTAAGAATAATCAAGAATATTTGATTTCAGATAACATCAAGAGCCAAATTCACCCGGGCCACCCACGTGCATTTTTTTTTTTTTTTTTTTGAAGTTCCAACTTTGAGTGACAATAAAAATAGTAATAAACTATTAAACTTTTTCAAATAAATTTTTTTTATATCTTCAATATGTAAATAAAAACACTCTTAATATTCATGATAATTCATTTTTATTTTCCTATAAAAAACCACCCTCTAAAGAAGTCATGAAAATAGGCATAAGTTACCAGACTACTACCTTAAAGGAACATCAGAATTATGTGAAAAAGGAACAATTGAATAAGTCCAGTATTGCGCAACATTGTTGGGAAAAGAATCATTCTTTTGATTTTAATTCTTTTCAAATTGTCCAAAAATGCCCCAACCCATCAGATCTTGATTTTTGGAAATACTTCCATTTTTTGAAAAACAGTTCTGACTTAATTAACGATCTCAATACTATTCCTTATTTTTCTGCTGTTTGGCGCCCTTTTGTATAATTTTGCCTTTTCCCTGTCTAATTTATTTCTCTGATTCTGCTGGCATTTTTCCTATTTTCTACTTGTCTTTATTTTTCTTTTTTTTTTTTTTTTTTCATTTACCGATTCGCTTGCTTTCATTCTGCTCTTTTTTTGTTCTTGCGGTCAACAGTTTAGCTTGGTGTTTTTTATTATGTTAGCCTTTTGGCTTATCGTGTCGTCAATCCAATTCTTTCTTTCTATTTCGTACTTCGGTTCAATCTTTATTTTCCCATTGGATCTTTTTTGGCTTAAAAAAAAAATGGTGTTCAGGTAATCCGCTATGTTTGCTTTTTTAAACTGTTCGCTTCTGTTTCCGTTGCTTTTGTCTGATGTCTGTGCATCCATAAGCTCACAATTTTTTTGCATTGAAAAAGGCGTTCCTTGTAACGCCGAAACACGTGTCTGCAATATCCCTGCTTATTTGTGCCTTCTTAACGTTGTAATTTTCTCTACAGTCCGATATTGTTTCTAATTATTTTGCATGTATGACATGTGCTAGCAAGGCAAAAGTATGTAAAGATCAATTCTATTTTGATGATGTTTTTTGATTTTTTTGATTTTGAAGTGTTCATATTTTTTCATTAGAATACTTGTCCTACTTTTTCCTACTTTTTGTAAAAGTGTCCTACTTTTTGGTGAAAATATCCTACTTTTCCTACTTTTTGACCGTTTAAAAGCACAATGACCCTTGATTTTCTCTTTTTTTTAGTTAGTTATTTTCTATTTAAACTAAATTCAAGTATTAGTTAAAGGGCTTTTTTATTTACTTGACGATTTATTTTTAATTGTAGTTAGGGTTTATTTTTAAAGACTTTTTCTGTACTTGTTTCTGTCATGGTTTTCACGTTTTGCTTCCGGTTGCAGAGTTAAATCCATCCACTTGAACTTTAACGCACTTCTGCTTTATAGTGGAGCGAGCGGCACAGTGATACACTCTGCTGTATTTTTTTAAAGGCTTATCTTTCAAATATGTGGAACTGCAAAGGTTTGGCTTACGTGGTTTTGAGTCGAGTACAATCATTGGCAGGATTACGACTGGAAGCTTTAAATCCAACTGAAATTGTTGGAGATAAACCTTGCAATATTAAAGCAAAAGAAGAAATTAAACGCATGAGATTAGTTAACAATCAACATATTAGTCAAGTTCAAAAATATGCTTAAGTGACTTATTAAAAGAAGGCTAAGGGCTGTAGAAAATGCATTGGTAGTTCTCCAAATTGAACATTACGCTTGATGGCGTTTGACTCAAAGTAAGTTGATAAATTAACAAAATTGGAAACGAAATATTATCATAAATAAAAAATAAAGTGTTCGTGAATAGCATTTTTAACGGCGTTTGTTATTTTCTAGGTGAATTATGCTTAACGGCGTTTGTCTTCACGCAATTCTAAATAAATTTTAAAACGAAAAACTTTGAAATAAAATATAAAAAAAACTTTTTAAATTTAAAGACTATTTCTGTCCGCTCATTTGCACTAAAAAGTATAAAATAAACTAAGTATTCGATATAGTGATTGTAGTGTGCAGAAATTTCAGTTCATCTTTATGTATTTATATTTACGTTAATGCTAAAGCAGTCAATATAATAATTAATTCTTTTCTTGATTATAATGCTCAAAAATTCCAGCTCATCTCGATATATTTATATTTACGTTAATGCTAAAGCGGCCAATAAAGTTTAAATTAAAATTTTGATTTAAGAAATAGGCGGTATAGTAAAAGCTATTCGTAGTAAACAGTATAACGCCTATTTCTTAAATCAAATTTTTAATTTCAACTTTATTGGCTGCTTTAGCATTAACAAAATATAAATATATCAAGATGAGCTGGAATTTTTGAGCATAATAATCAAGAAAAGAATTACTTATTATATTGACTGCTTTAGCATTAACGTAAATATCTATATATATAAAAATGAATGTTGGTAAATGTGTATATGTGTGTGTATGGTGTGTGTGTTCCCTAAGATCTCAGAAACTACCCGGGAGATTTGGCTGAAAGTTTCACCGTTTGTTCCTTTTGGTACTGGGAAGGTTTAGAGACCAGTTTCAACAAAATCCGATGGGTAGTTATTTTTTTATTTCAATTTTAGACCTGATTCTGTCTTTGTAATTTCAATTTAAAACTCCATTTTCAAAGGCTTTCATCAATCCAATCGAGTATTTAGTGTATCAACTCAACTCTTGGCGGATAGTTAGAATTGCTTGCTACCGTAAATTTGGCGATCTTTTAAATCGCGCCAAGAGCCCTCAATAATGGAAGTTTTCCCAATAACTATCTCAAGTATAAAGGATAAAAAAGGTATTTGGTTAACAGATTAATCTTTTTTTAAAAACAAATGAGATTCAGTTTCATATTTCGGAACTCTTTTAGATTTGTAGGGGCTTATGTCATGCATTATTTTCCAGACGAACACTATTTTGTTTTTTATACCTATTGCTGTTTTCAATCAAAGTATGTTACTATATTTTCTCGCCAAAAATCCAATCAATAGTTCGTTTTCATGTCCACACTATTTGCTATGATATACCGCAATGTTGGAAATTATTTTAACGCCTTACGGAATGGTGTACATTTAGCGCCAAATATAATATTCAAATTGATTTCAGATTGCCAAAAAGTAATCAGCTTCATAGAGAATACCTCAACATTTGGCAACAATTTCTCTTTCACAAAAGTGATAATACGTAAGTTTCTTTATGTATGGAAGGGATAGGGGCTCAGAATTATCCAAGGTATCCCAAATTAGCTACCAAATCGGCGACTTTTTAAATAGCGCCAAGAACCTTCAATAATTGAAATTTTCCAAGGCGCGTTGCTACGCAACTATTTTTGTTTTCGAAAATTAGAAAAAATTATTTGTGTGTGATAAATACCTGATTAAATATGTTTTCTTCTCAGACAAACATATTATTGCATGACAGTACTCAAATGCTACCATATTTTTTAAGGTGTTTGCTTTTTCATGTCCGTAATATTTGTCATTAACCGCAATGTTAAAAATTATTAACGACGTACGGAATGGTGGGTATTGAGCACCAAATAGGTCATTAAAATTTTTTCAGCCTTGCGAATAATATATTCATGCTTGCTCAAATTGTGCCACATTTGCAAAATTTATGGAACTCATTTCTTCGCATTAGATATGTTGTTACTTAATTTTCAAACGGTTGTGCGTATGGACGAGTATTTCCCGATTGCTTATGCCATCAAATTACTAAAGTACAACCATTCCTCCATGCTTTTTTTCTTTTACTTTTCTGTTTTAAGAAGTTTCTTCAAGTACTGTCAAGTTTAAGTATCATTTGCATCTTTAACATTGCGAAATTTCAACAAGTCCGCCATTGTTGTTAAGCTTAGTTTAGCCTTCTAAGTAACTTTATTAACTTTTTAAGAAGTGGACATCTGTGTTTTCCAACTCTACAGAACAAAGTTTTATAGTTTTAAACGAAAATGAACTTTTTTATTGAATAGACTTTCTGAAAATTGAATAACTTTATCAGAAGATAACTTTGCTTGATTTAGAATTTTTAAAGTCTTTCATGCCTATTTTCAACAACGCTTTATAGATTTTTACATCCAAAACACCATGTGGAGACGAAATATACATCTAGGCAGAACAACGTCTGCCGGGTTCTGCTAGTAAATACATAAAGATGAACTGAAATTTCTGAACACTATAATCACTATATCGAATACTTAGTTCATTTTATACTTTTTAGTGCGAATGAGCGGACAGAAATAGTCTTTAAATTTAAAAAGTTTTTTTTTATATTTTATTACTTTTTGCAGAGCGTTTAGAGAAATAATTATGAAGTCGAACGGGGGTGCCACATAGGCAAGAAATTTACCATCATTGTTTTCATTTTGGCAGTATTTAGTATCTTACCAAAATGTTTAAAAACGCTCAAACTTCTTTACTTCTTGTTTCAAAAACTTTTTTGTGTCTTCCTTGCATTTTGATTGCAAAAAAAAAAAAAATCTAGTCTTTTGGAACAATAGTTTCATTAAAACTTTTCCAGTTATAGTGAGGTAATGTAACTTGACGATATATTTTCTTGCTCCTAAGCGAAAATTAATATTTTAAGCTTGCATCGTCGCCATGGTTGCTCTTTTTTCTCTTATTTTACATTGTAATAATTATGACTCATCTCTTTTTTAAGCTGATTATGTTGCACGTTAATGGAGCTTTTAAAGTTGATTTGGCGAGTTCTTTTGAAAGAAATTCCCATAATTTTTAGTAACTTTTTTTTAGTTGGTGCAAATTGTTTTACTTTCAGCCAGGGACGTCATTTCAAGTTTTTCCAGGGGAGGGGGGGGGGCAAAGGGTCCAAACACAATGCAATTTCATCGGAAAACATTAAAAACCACACCTACTTATATGCACATGCATTGATTTCTCAAAGCCGGGGGCAATTACCCCCCCCTCTGCCCCCCCCCCCCCCCACTAAATGACGGGCCTGCTTTCAGCTAATAATCATGTGTGAAATTAGAAACAAAAAGGGACGATTTCAATGATTGGAAGTTGAGCTATCTCTCCCTATTGGCATCAAATCTTTGTCGCCAATGCATGCGCGAGGGAAATCTTTTCTTCACAAACGTAAACTAAGGGTCATCAAACTGAAATAATTATCGCCATAAATTTGACAACTGCGCCAGATTCACAATTATCGAACTATTCCCTTGTTCCGAGGAATGTTAATCATATGTGGAAAATTAGGTACTTATCCATTAGAAGGGCGAAAGCAAAAAATTGCCAAATAATGTATCGCCAAGTAATGCAGAATTCCACCAAATTTCTTACAACCATATTTGTTTACCATTGAGCGTACTTTTGTCCCTTTGACAGATTCGTGATTGTCTTCGCTGGCAACATTGGCGATTTTTGATTTTTTTCGCTTGCGCCCGGCTAACCGGATAAGTACAGAAAATTAGACACGCAAAAAAAAATAGAAATTTCGAGAAGTAAATTAATAAATTCATATGGAAAAACCTATCGGAAAAATGGCTTTTTACCGTTACACTGTTAAATGTACTTTTGCGAATTAAAAAAAAAAATTTCATAAATAATCTGAGAAAAGGAAATAATAGAGAAGAAAATGTATTGCTCAAAAACCAAAATAGGTTTCAGGCAATTAAAACTAAGTAATCGTTTGAATAAATGATTAAAATAAGGCTGAAAATTTATTAAAATTACTTTAAAAACTAAACAATGTGCAAGTAAGAAATCTGCAATTGACTTCACTTCAATTACAAAAAATACTCCTTTAGAGTATGTAACATATTTCAAATGCCTTAGTAACTTTTTCATAATTTTTTCTGTTGTCATTAGAAAAATCAAAGGTATTAAAAAAAATCTAAGCCTTCACCGACAGCATTTAGCAGCATGGCTACTTTTACTTCGGATGTCTTTTCTTCCGGACGCCGTCAATAAATGCAAAATTGCTGCTTAAGTTTTCGCCAATTATTCACCACATTTCTGTCTTTACCGATTCCCATCGGCGGTACTGTAATATTCCATGTTTTTCTGTTCCTTTGAAGTGGTTCAAACCGGGGCCATCGCGATTCTCTCCTCTACTCTATCTTTCTCCCCAGGCCTAACACTGTGAGTTTGGGGGAGCGCTTGACGTCATTCATTGAGTCGAAAGATTGGAGCGTCTTACAAAGACAAATCGGACATTCGCATTGTTGATGGGTGCTTGTAAAAATTTTTTTCTTGATGTTATTCATCAGGGACGTAACTAAATGGGGGCGGAAGGGACTAGTGTTTCGGGGGCCAGATTATACGGACGCTAAACTAGCGAACTATTGAACAAATTTGTATTTTTCTCCAGAAAAAAGTGGGGAATTAAGTCAACTTCTGTGAAGTAAAAAGAAAAAAGACTAACCAAATGCAGAAATAAAGATGGGTGGGAAGAATGGACACGTAAAGGAAAAGGGGGAAGGGGCGTAGTAAATGGTGGGAATGTATTTTGACCAATATTTGCTGTATATCTTACCTAATCATCCCACTAGAAGAAGGATTCTGCGAACAAAGCCAATTGAAAGCAGCATTAAAAAGCAATGCATTTACTTAAATAGCGTCTTCCTGCCATAAAATTATTATAAAATTTTAAAATGTCTTATTCAGCTTTCAATGAGGAGAGTGACGGATTATCTCTCCTGCTGGGTTAAAAAAATATTGCTAGGACTTTCAAGGCAGTCAAAGTCCCAATTTTTCACTATCTTTAGCTTATCACAATGCAACAAATTCGTTCCCACCTTAGGCCGCTCATCCAGGGTGACAAGGGGGCGATTGCCCCCTCACTTTTCGCGGTTAAAAAGTATTAATCGAGTGAAAAATGATTTTTTACATAGTAGATAGATTAATTTCACCAAAATAAAGCGGAAAATTCCAAAAATAGAACTTGTTTTATATTATTTCGTAAGACTGGATGAAAATCAACCTCCCTGGTTGATTTTTGAGGCCATATTCTGCATTTTTTAGAAGTCAATTAATCAGCAATGATAAAATCCAATATTATAGCCAAATTATAGCAGAAAAAAAACCTTTCAAAGGTGCTGCATCCTAACTCCCCCCTCCCAACACATTTTTCGATCCTCTCTCTCGTATTTTTCTTGACCCCCCACTTTTTTGGTTCACCAGCCGCCTATGATTCCCACATAATTCTGCTCTATGTGCAATAATATATATATTTTTTAATAATGTGTGGTGGGTTTCTTTCGTCCATTATTTTCATATCTCCTCTGTTTCAAGTCGCAAAAAGCTTAATATAGAACTTTACTATGAAAATATGTCATAACAGTAAGATATTATATTAACTAAGGGTTTATTTATTCCTCATTTATTTATTTGATACAAGCTTATTACCCGGCGTTGCCCGGTATTGCATTATGTTTAACTTATTTCATACTAAAATGAAATAGTGAGCCTTAAATTGATAATTCATTGTTAATCGTAATCTTTGCTGGAAAATACTCATATATTAAATGTGTTAAAGTTCATCAATTTGTATGCTTAAAGGCTGATCTCTATTACTCTAAAAACTCAAATTTGAAAGAAACGGCCTTTTTTAGACAAAAAATCTGAATTATGAGCTTTTTTGGATTTTTAAAAAATTTCAAAACCTCGCCTATGTGAATTCTAGTGCATCAAAGAACCTCTGTGCCAAGTTTGATGAAAATCCGACGAAAACTGTGGATTTGTATAAGGAACAAACACACAAAAATACATCCATTTTAATATACAGGGTGTCCACTCCAATCGTGGACCAATAGCTAATTTCTAAACCGTTAGAGATACGCATATAGTTTATTTAGGAAAAAATCTACAAATTACGAAAGGAATTTTGGGTCTATTCAATGTTTTTCAAAAAATCAAATTTTGAAAGAGTTACGAAATTTAAATTTTTATACAGCCCCCCAGTCCTATCAATCATATTTAGTAAAACATTCTTGACACTGTAACGTTTAAAACTAAAAAAAAATCACTCTTCTACCACAAAAATTGACCGAGTTATGACGTTTTGAAAAATCAAGATTTTGCATTGTTTCATGACATCATCGAGAGATCGCTCCCTCGATGGCGTCATGAAACAATGCAAAATCTTGATTTTTCAAAACGTCATAACTCGGTCAATTTTTGTGGTAGAAGAGTGATTTTTTTTTAGTTTTAAACGTTACAGTGTCAGGAATGTTTTACTAAATATGATTGATAGGATTGGGGGGCTGTATAAAAATTTAAATTTCGTTACTCTTTCAAAATTTGATTTTTTGAAAAACATTGAATAGACCCAAAATTCCTTTCGTAATTTGGAGATTTTTTCCTAAATAAACTCTATGCTTATCTCTAACGGTTTAGAAATTAGCTATTGGTCCACGATTGGAGTGGACACCCTGTATGTAGATTTGTTTGAAAAATCTTATGCCTAAAAATTTTACTTCGGATTGGGTAGGTATCAATATTTTTTAAGTTTTCAAAAAAAAAAAAAGAACATGATTTGGAAAGCGCGAAACTTGCAAACTTTATATTTTAAGTATTTTTACTTATTAGGATGTGATAATTATTATATATTCCACATTGATTGATCTAATATGTAATCCAGCAAAAAATATGCAAAAAATATCCATGTTTTAACATGAGTATTGTACAATAAATTCCCATTTTTAAGCGAAAAGTTGGACGAAAGCGTGCTTTCGATCTAACGCGGAGCGCGGAGGAAGGACTCAATGTGTGACATCACTAAAGCCAGTGTGCGGCCCGGGGAAAGGAAAAGTTACTATGATTCGCGACGGCCCCGTTCAAACTTGTGACTGGGCCATGTTATGTTTTCGTAAAAATATCATAAGGAATGTTCAGTAATAAAATTTCAGACATTACTTTCATTTAAACTTAATTCAACATTATCATCCATGATAACCAACTAATAATGCATTTGAAGAATAATATCAATTATCTCGAGCATCTCTTGTTCTTACGATTTGACTTTAAGGCTGTTGCCATTCATAAGTAATGTTACATATAGTACACAAAAAAAATGGAGGAATACGCTATGAATTATATAGTTTTAATTAAATTAAAAAAAATCTAGGGTGAATTAAAAAAAATTCAAGCTCGAGATGCACAAGGTCAGTATGCGGACTAATTTTGTACCAATTTTAATAATCGTAGGTTGCCAAAATTTGCCAGGAGAGCGTTTGACCCGCGACCCTTGACGTCAGCAAACTTTGATTTGATATATATAGATTTACTCATTCTTCAAGTTCACTTGTTTTCCATTCAAAAGTGTGCACACAATTAGTAAATTTTTTCCAAAGGAAACATACATGCAATGCATTTACAACATTTGTATTTTAATAATAATGTTATTTTATTCAAATATTTCGGAATTCAATTTTTTCATCAAAGGACCCACTTTTTTTTCATTAATAGGGTAGGGTTTTTCTTTAGGTAGCAAATAGTTCAGCGGGAACACTGATGCTTTGTTTTTCTTTTGGGCGAAACCGAAAAGAAATCTTTTACAACACAGTTAAATACAACAGATTGCAAAACGATGCAAAATTTGCACTTACTGCTCTTTATCCTCCCATGGACCATTGCTGAAACGCTTCACTGACATGAATTTTATAACTTGCGGAGTGTGTTTTGTGTGTTTTGGTCACATCTGTTCATTGTTAGGTTATTATTTTCAGTTTGAAGGTTTATTTAGTGTTTTTATGGTGTGTTTTATTCATTTCTGACAAGGCATTCATGCAACAATACATTTGCCTGGCGAAAAATAATGTCCCCAAACTGAAAAAATTGCCGACCCAGGGAACTATACTGCCGTGCTAAGCGCAAAAGTGGTATCTGCAGCTGAGCTCAAACTGAGATACTACTTTTTAAAGTTTTTGCCACCATGTATTTGATTCAGTTGAAACTTTTTCAAAATTTTTTTAAAAATATTTCCCGTTCTCAAAGGACCATATAATTTTGTATTTAGGCAAAATACGTCACAAAAAGCCACCTGGTGGCGATAACTCAATTTTGTTAAAATGTGCAGGTACAACTTTAGTGCTTAGCATGGCAGTATACTGAAGCTGGTCTTATTCTTTTTAAAAATCCCTTTTGTTTGCAATATTTTCTTGCCAAACTTATTTATGTAAATTCTCCCCAGTTTTTGACATCGCTTTTTTATACACTCAGATTGGAGAGACCGCCAAAGATGGAGTTGGCGCTGTGCTTCGACCACCTGGTCCACGATCTCGCGTTCTGTCCGGCGCCCTCTGACGACGACCCCGAGAACTACCCCCCGGACTCCGAGCTCCTGCCCAGGCTGGGACTGCTGGCCGCCGCCTGCTCCGATGCCCTCGTCAGGATATACGCGTGAGTCTCCCGACCTCGCTCCCCTCAGTTTCTTCTTGCAGAGTGAAGTACAATCGAACCTGTTTATCTCGAACTTGCCTATCTCACAAACCTCTCTATGTCAAAAATTTTCAATTTCCCTTCTTTTACAGCATACATTTAATGTTTTTTCTCATGTTTATCTCGAATGGTTTTTCCCGAAAACCTCTCTATCTCGAATTTTGACAATTCTCAGTTTTGAATTCCATCTCCAACCACCTTTGTCAATGGTATAACTTGGAGACAAAAATCATCTTCTGCACAGTAATTCAAAGACTGTTCGTACTTAAAGGTATACCTTCACTCGCTACCGATATAGTCATCACAATTAGTAAAACATGGGGTCATAACATGTCGTACAGTAAAATATTCAACAGTATCAATGCAAAACAATGCATTAAATATTTAACTTTGTTCTAATTTCTTATTTTTATAAATTTTATCACAACCTCTATCTCGAAACCTTTGTATCTCGATTTTTTTTTCTGTCCCGTGAAATTCGAGATAGGCAGGTTTAGCTGTGTTCGGGTCATTCCGGGAGAAAGTAGTCGTTTTGTGACTTTTCACGAGTTTCATCAAAAAGTGATAGATTTATAGGTGATGGCAAAATTATTTGGTGAAGAAATCACACATACGTGTGCAACTTCTGAACACTAGAACTGCTGGAGGGGTCCATTTGACCCGAAGCGATGTTTAATTTTGTCAGAGAAACCCGACCTAGGTCGTAGACCTCACAAATGTGTCTTGGTGAAACAGAGATAGGAAACATATTGAGGTAAATCGTTAGCATCTATTAAATCTTAAAGTTTACAAGACTATTGAAGCAAAAAAAAAAAAAAATGGTTTGTCAAAACGTGTAGAATTCCGAAGAATGACTCCGGCATAACGATGCAGAAACGAATGTTCACAAATACAAACAAAAATTCTCACGATCGATGTGCCACTCAGCCGAAAGCACTCTCTAGTGACTGGAAAATTCAATTCGCAGAAAATTTTCAAACTTTGCAGACAATTTTGACATTTTGTTTAAAAATTCATTTATTTAGAAAGTTTTCCATCTGAACTATTGTCTTGATTTTGTTCATAGTAACTTGCTACATACGAAACTGACACATTCATTAATCATGACATATTGACAATCAACCTCATGGTAGTGTAGCTCCACTTCACATAACTTGATATTTTTGTAGTTGGTAGTTTGAGTTTGCAGTTTTACATTTCATCTAGGTCTGCACATGGCGTATGAATGATTTTAATTTTAAAGTATTTTGAATATCGCTATTAAATTAAATGCCTCCACAAGAGCAAAGAGACCCCCCAACATTTAAAAAAAAATAAGTGCATTAACTGTAGTATTGTTACCGTTTGAGTGGCAACAGAAAATCACAAGAATGTAATTTAATGGTTTAATGAAGAGTAGAGGTTTGGTTTCCTACTAGCTTAGATGCTGTTCATTGCATAGTAATTCAATATATTGCATATGCTACATTTTGGCGACGAGTTTAAAAAATAATTGGAGAAGAAAGTGTAAACATAAGTTGATTTTACAAGAAATGGATAGATTGAGTGAAGATATTCAAAAATTTAAACCGTTTGGAGATAGAAGTACAAGAGCGATCAGATGGACAAAATGGTTGAGATCCTTTGAACTGTTTATTAACGCCAAAGGTATAACAAATGTTCATCGCAAGAAAGCGTGTTTATTACATTATGCTGGAACAGATGTTCAAGATATTTTTGATACGTTAATACCACTCGAAGAAGATGAATTTGAACCGGCAGATGAATATAAGACGACTGTTTCTATGTTAACAAGGAAGTTCGCTGTTTCTGGAAATGAAGTGTTCGAAAGTTTAAAATTTAGAAATATGTCGCCAAGAGAAAATGAAAGCATGGATTCATTTATAATTCGACTTCGCCAACAAGCAGTTTTATGCGGATTCATAAAAAGTGAAATTGAACGACATATTCGAGATCAAATTATTGTGAAATGCCCGTATAAAGAACTGAGAATTAAATTGATAGATGAAGGAGATGCGTTATCTTTAGAAAGAGCTGAAGTTTTATGTCGTTCGTATGAACAGTCCCGTCTGGAGTCAGCTGCTATAGAAAATATTTCATCGCCAGAAGAGCACCTTAATAGATTGAAAATAAGTTCAATGCAAAAGAAAATGGCTAATTTTCATGAAAAGAATAACTTAATTTGTTGGAAGTGTGGAAAAGAGGGTCATATTTCAAAATCGCTTAACTGTCCAGCCAAAGGAAAGAAATGCCTGAACTGTGGACTTTTCGGACATTTTGCAAAAGTTTGTAAAGCGCCAAAGAAAATTCTAGAGGAAGAAAAGATCGTAAGAAATTTGAACTATTCTAATAATGAAGATGAATTTGTATTTTCACTTCCTTATAATAACAAAAGTGAATATATTACATGCTTTGTGTAAAATGTTGAAATACCTATGATTATTGATTCAGGAGCTAGCTGTAATGTAATTGGGAAAAGCGAATGGGAGAGACTAAAGTCATCTAAAATCAAATGCAAGAATTATTTAGTTGATAAGAAGATTTATAAATATGGAGATAAAAAGCCATTAAAAGTATTAGGAGGTTTTAGAGCTACTATAAAAGTGTTGCATGGTGAACACTGAACAGTTAGAAGATGTTGAATTTCTTGTATTTGACTGTGAAAGATGCTCCTTATTGGGTAAAGAGACTGCTATTAAGCTTAATGTACTGAGATTAGGATACAATGTAAACAAATTAAATATTTCATCGGATGTGGATGGTTCAAGTTATGAAGCTGTTGTTGGAAAGTATCAAGATATTTTTCAAGGAATTGGGAAATTAAAGGACTTTCAGCTCAAAATTCCAATTAAGAAGGATACAAAAGGAGTTGCACAACCAGTAAGAAGATTACCATACAACTTAAGATCACATGTAAAAGAGCTGATAAATGATTTTCTCAACCATGACATAATTGAAAAAATGGATGGTCCAACTCCATGGGTATCACCGATTGTCGTTACACCTAAGAAAGAAGGTAAGTGGAGATTATGTGTGGATATGAGAATCTCAAATCAAAGCATTGAAAGAGAAAGATATCCATTACCTACCATTGAACGAAGTTCTGCAAGAACTAAACGGCAGCACTGTGTTTAGTAAACTTGATATAAGATGGGCATATCATCAAATCGAACTTGAAGAAAATTCGAGGACTATCACTACTTTCTGTGCACATTTGGGTTTGTTTCGTTATAAACGTCTAATGTTTGGAGTAAACTGTGGACTAGAGATGTATCAGAGAGTTATGAGTCAAACGTTTAAAAAATGTCCTGAAATTTGTATTTATATGGACAATCTAATAGTTCATGGGAAAGATAAAACGCAACATAATGAACATTCAGAGAATGTTTTAAATGTTGTGAGGGAAAAAGAACTTACTTTAAATAAAGAAAAATGTAAATTTGGATTGGAAGAAATAAAGTTTTTGAATCACCGCATTAACAAAAGAGGTATTGAACCAAAAAAGAGAAATAAGAAAGAAGTTGAAAATTTTCGATGTCCAAATTCAGTTAGTGAAGTTAGAAGTTTTTTAGGATTAGTCAATTTTTCGTCAAAATTTATTCCAAATCTTGCAACAATAGCGGAGCCATTACTAAAACTCACGAAAAAGATGAACCTTTCAACTGGGGACAGAAACAAGATGAAGCCTTTGATAAACTGAAAAAAATAATCGCCAACTTGCCAACTTTAGGATTTTTTGATTCAGAATCTAGAACAAGAATTTACTGCAATGCTAGTCCAGTAGGGTTAGGAGCTGTTTTAGTTCAATTTCAAAAGGATGGACCCTGAGTTATTCGCTATGCAAGTAAAGCGCTTAGTAGCATGGAGAAGAGATATTCTCAAACGGAAAAGGAAGCTCTTGCTGTAGTTTGGGCATGCGAAACATTTCATATTTATACTTATACTTTTGGAAAAACGTTTGAATTGGTCACAGACCACAAGCCTTTGCAAACAATATTTGGTATTCGTCATAGATCATGTGCAAGAATTGAAAGATGGGTTTTACGGCTGATGAGTTACTCGTATAAAATTATCTACAAGCTAGGAAAAACAAATATTGCAGATCCATTATCAAGATTATTGGATATTTCTGAATCGGCTGAAAATGAAGCAAGATGTACTGAAGAACAAAATTACATACGTAATATTGCTGAAGTTAATATACCCGTTGCAATTAAATTAGAAGACGTAAAAAATTCTACAAGCAAAGATTGTCACCTGCAGAAATTAAAGAATAGCTTACGAACAAACAATTGGGCTAAGGACCAGAGACATTATGAAATAATCAAGGATGAATTTTGTGAAATAGATGGAATTCTTTTGAGAGGTACTAGAATCGTCTGTCCTTCGGATCTTCAGGCGAAATGCTTAGAACTAGCGCATGAAGGTCATATGGGGATGACAGCCATGAAAAGGTTACTAACAGAGGCGTAGCAAGGGGTGGGCGAATCGGGTGACGGCCCAGGACCTTGCGTCTCCACTTCGTCCCGAATTTTTCGCCATTCAAACTTTGTTCTGAGCAGGGCGCATACCCTGGGCAGGAAATTTCTAAGGGGCAGGAAAAATTCTATTTCTGATAATTGTCCCACTGTTTTCATAATTCATTCATGCCTTTATATATTTATTTTCTTAATAGAAATTAAATATGCATTTATGAAGTTTAGGGAGGGGGAGGGAATGAACACCGTGGTTGAATCACCACCGCTCTATAAAGTAAAAATCATTCCAAGGGGCAGGAAAATTTGAAAGTGCCCTGGGCATGGAGACTTGCAAATCAGGCCCTGAGCCAAAATTTTACAAAAGTATTCTCGAATCATACAGTTGAAAACACGATTTTTTCTCGTCAAAAATTTAAAAAAAAAAAACGAAGGGACCTTGCCTTCGAACTTCTGTCCGATCCAAGTTTTTCCGAACTTTTGGTGCGCTCTCTTATTCACTGTCCACAGTTTTGGCTGAATCTTTATCTGCATTCAATTAAAGAACATCTGGGGCCCCCTAACCCGGCCTAGGGAATAATATGTTTCTTTTTTTTTTGAAGGTGATACCATAGGGGCATAGGGCCCACAAAACAGATTAAAATTGAAAACACGGATATATTGGTTTTAGAAATTACCAATTATAACTAAATGAAGCATTTTTTTTACACTCGGGGACTGATTTTAAAAAAGGCCCGAGAGGCCTGGTCTACAGAGTCTGATTACTCAGTAGCCCCCCTGCTTTTTTGGGGACCCCAAATTGTTAAAATTTATTTAATCAATGGCTAAAATTGTAAGGTTGACTAGATGGAAAACCAAAAGCATAAGCGTAGCTTCGGGAGGGAGGGGGGGGGGCACGTGACCCATCCCCCAACTTGCTGTAGACTTACTCTTTTAAACATGAAGTTTTCCGAAATCAACAAGAAAATCATAGCCAGAATATCATTTATAGTTATTTTCATTTATTTCATCTTAGTAGAATTCCCATACATCTTAGGTCGGGGGAGGGGGAATACAGGCCCTCCGTCAAAAACTTCAATTTTTGGCACCTGAATGTTTCCAATATTATGACGAAAATCGTCAAAAAAAATGCTTCCGTATATGTTACCCACAGCCAGAATTACAGTCTAGAAGAGTGTTTTAGTCAAAAGAGTCCTTTGGAGTTAGAATTGCTAATAATGATAAATGCAAGGCATATGTAGGGTGTTCTTCTCTCCTCTCGCATCGCCAGATTTTATCTTAACCTTCTCCATGTTTGTTGTATTACTAAAATAATAATTTTAGAAGTGTCATGGTTCGTACGCTCCGCCAAAACTCTTCCTTTAAGATTTTTTTTGAAGGACCCTTCAAACTCATGCATTTTGGAATTCAATCCTTTAAAACTCGTTTTTTTAATTTAAGACTACATTTTTTTCCTTTGTGACAATTTTTGTAGACAAATCAATACTTACTTTTCCAATTGAAGAAATGTTATTTTCGACATTCCACATTGTAAGTAAAGCAGTCATTTACCACCAAAACCTTCGCACTGAAGTTTAGAAAGCACGCCTACATTATCTCAGCAGAACCACCGCCATTGGCTGAAAATAGAGGTTCTTAAAAATCAATCAAAGAGACTTTGTTTTGGTTATATTTAGCTTAAAATGCCTCATTCACAAAAGTAGCTGATTAGAACTAGCATTTTTAAAGCTACAGACAAATTATAGTATTTGGCTTCCTTCTTGAACTTTTTTCTAGTCAAGAAATCTCTAATTGAACATCTGTTGGAAGAAAATTTTCTTTATCTTAATGTCTCCATCTTTCCAACTACCAAGTCTGATGGTTTATTTGTTGGGTCAAGAAATTCTAAGTTTCCTTCTCAAGCTGTTTTTCTCCACCACACTCCCAGTAGTGAAAATGAGTTTGTTTATTAGTTATAGTGATAAAAATATACTTATGTAGATTTTACATACAAAGTGATAGTGTTAAAAGAAAATGATTTGGAAATAGCAATTTTTAAATGATAAAAGTACCGTAAAATGGGGTGAATCGGAACACTTTTCAGCTTTAATTGTAAAAAAAGTAGTTAAAAGATTTTTTTTTAATTTGATTTTTGGGTAAAAACTTCGGTCTTGCTTTGCTTTTGATATTCCACGCAAAGATTAAACATTTCGAACAGTTATTATTTATATATATAGGAATTTAGGGGTGTTCCGAATCCCCCCCCCCCAGCTGATAGGGGTCAATCGGAGCACATGTTAATTTTTTTATTTTTTTCAATTTAACCTGTAGTAGTTCTCACAAGCATGAGTAATATTGATAGGGGAGAATAAGGACCGATAATTACTGTCAAATAAAAGTATAATTTCAGTACCAGTAAGTGTTTATGATTTGTCAAAATTCAAAATAATTTTGATTTTATGAAAAATGAAAAGTAATTTTAAGAAATGCTTTTGAATTGAAATACAAAGCTTTAACATGAATGGAAGTCCCTCATGTCATCCACAAATATGTACTTGTCTTTAAAACTAGCAATTATGACTTGGCTTAAGTTTTTTCATAACATCTTCTGGAATGAACGATGCCTTTTCTTTAGTTTCTTGAAATATCTGCGTTTTGGGGATTGTCCTGTAAGATTTTCCCACTTATTCATCACTGTCTGTGTGCTGGACTTTTGCTACATAAAGTGCGTATGACTTTCCCCCATGTATTTTAGGTAAAAAGAAGTCTCCTGGAGTAAAAATCTTTTTAAATCTGCAACTTTCTGTCATTCTAAGATCTAGTTGCTCACGAGAAAAGATAAACAGTAATAAATCCTTGTTCTTGTCTTGACTATAAGAATTGGGGTTAGAATCTTGATTTTTCAAACAGTTTCCTTTCAATAAGTTTGAATTGAAACAACAGAACCAAGTGTTCTGATACACCTTGCAAATTTTTTTACTGTGGCATTTTTCAAAATTCTTCATTTTTATGACACAATTTTTAAAAAATAAATTCTAATGTGGTATTCTGTTGTTCAGATACATGCATAATTGAAGCATACCACTCTTAGGTTAAAAATGTACGAAGTTTTGTACTTATATGAAGTTTTGCAGTCTATGAAAGCGTGATGTTTTCTAGCATTCCACGTGCAGCCCTCCTTATAGGCCGGTAGGTAGCGTTGCCAGATTAACAAAAGTAATTTTTTCCTTCTTCCTATGATCTTACCTATCGAAAAAAAAATGAATGGCGAAAAATACCCAATAGTATATTTATGAAGAATTTCTTTGTACTGTCGGGAAGTTTTGTTCCGATTAACCCCGTTGTTCCTATAACACCCCATTTTATGGTAGTTCAAATTCTCATTTTGCTCCTTCGAAATTCCTCCAAAACACCTTAATTTTTGTGCAATGAGTTACCGCCCGTAAGCCAGGGCTGAGGCAGAACTGTAGCAAATGCACCCACAGCTCGATCATATAGCATCCTAAGACTGCAGTTTCGCCCTTATTATGGGCTCCTCGGTTAGGAATAGCCAATGATCGAGCCGGAGGCAAAAATCCTCTTATTGTAGCTAAGATAGCCAACAAACTGGTAGATAAAATGAATGTATCTTACCAGCGAGCGTCCGCAAACTATGGTGCGGCTCAACTCGAAATTTGAAGGCTAAAGCTGGGTAATGTGCAATGAGTTACCGCCCGTAAGCCAGGGCTGAGGCAGAACTGTAGCAAATGCACCCACAGCTCGATCATATAGCATCCTAAGACTGCAGTTTCGCCCGGCGAACTGCAGTCTTAGGATGCTATATGATCGAGCTGTGGGTGCATTTGCTACAGTTCTGCCTCAGCCCTGGCTTACGGGCGGTAACTCATTGCACATTACCCAGCTTTAGCCTTCAAATTTCGAGTTGAGCCGCACCATAGTTTGCGGACGCTCGCTGGTAAGATACATTCATTTTATCTACCAGTTTGTTGGCTATCTTAGCTACAATAAGAGGATTTTTGCCTCCGGCTCGATCATTGGCTATTCCTAACCGAGGAGCCCATAATAAGGGCGAAACTGCAGTCTTAGAATGCTATATGATCGAGCTGTGGGTGCATTTGCTACCTTAATTTTTGTTTTTAAAATGTGAAGTACGAGCCCTGAATGTATAATTATAAAATCATAATATTTTATATGGTTTTTAAGGCATACATTTTAAAATTTATGAAACTACTTACCCTCCAGAAAATAATTCTAACGTGAGAAAGCTATTTTCATAAAATCTGGCTTGTAAGAGAGATAGAAATAAAAGAAAAATACTCGATCCC
This sequence comes from Uloborus plumipes, assembly GCA_038373865.1. Taxonomy (NCBI): domain Eukaryota; kingdom Metazoa; phylum Arthropoda; class Arachnida; order Araneae; family Uloboridae; genus Uloborus; species Uloborus plumipes. Next base: position 80,383 of record JAXGGA010001879.1, read on the forward strand.
TTTTACTTAGTTCCATTAAATTCAATGTAAAATGTAAATATTAATAATAAAATATGAAGTTTAGCACGTAATTATCTTTCTTCACAATTCAAAAATGTCAATATCTCATTATTTCTTTCGATCATTGGTCAGTCATAATCATACCAAAAAGAAATGAAATGCTAATCGCAAAAAAATAAATAAAAAAGCATTATGCATAATAAAGCAAAGTGCATCTTTATTCTTGTCTAAAAACTATTTTATATTACGTAGTTTGTGTAAACGAATACCTAGCTCTTGGCTCATACTTGATTTATAAACTCTTTACTTAAATTATATCGTAGGACCCCGTTAAAACTTAATCCAGCCCTTTTAGTAGCTGGAAACTGAGAAAAAAATATTAAATAAATTGTACATGCAATTCATAGTAAAAGTAAGAGAGTGTTTTTTCTTGCTGGAAATCTAAGAGAAAAATTTGGGAGTTTTTGTGAGGGGGGGGCATGAGCTCTTCCCGAAATTCAAGGCATGTGCCCCCCCCCCCCCCAAAGTTTTAGTGAATTTATGCTTGTGCCTAAAAGGGTTGCTTTTGGGCCTCTTGACAAGTTCATCAGGCTTTGCCATCCTAGTGGCCCTTTTGCTGGTCAATTTTTTCACCAATAATTTTGCAGGACAATACCAGAAGGCCACTAAGCTCAACTAGAATCTAAAGCATGTATGCATTAATGGTTTTAGATAATTAGCAACTAACGTACCTAATGCGTTTTCTTACACCCAGAACCTGATTTACCTATAATGTAGTCCTATTAGAACCCTCCCCCACCTCCGCTCAGGGTACTCCTAAAAATGTTCATTAATCTTTTTAAGGACATGGAAATGTTTTTCTAAATAAACTCATCAACAGAAACAGTTAAATAACAATAACGTTTTATTTGAATTAATTGTCACTGAAGTAAAGATTGTACCCCATGTAAATAGTTGTAATGTATATGTGGCATGGATTGAAATAAAGATTGAATGACACTGCAGCTTATAGCCATGTAAGCGAACTGAAAAAGAAAAAATACAATTGTAAAGTAAACTCTAAAAATTGGACTAGTTACTGTCCCAAAATTTCTAAACCAAGCCCAGCAAACACCATTCACACACTGTTGAAAATGTTCCTTACTCCCCCCTTTTATTCAGGCACAGTTATTCGTAGATGCTAATTTTGTAAAAGTGAATTTTTGATCAATTAGTAGAATTTCTTGATTTTAAGCCAATGTTTTTCTCCTAAAATAAATCAACTGTGCCAAAAAAGTTGCACTAATGGGTGCAACATAAAACCAGACTTAATGCACAGCCGATCTTTTACAACGTAATATCAATAAAATTTAGAATGAACAAGTATTTATTTGCAGTTATAAATTTATTTCATAGCTCATCAAAATATTGTGACAAAAAATTAAATTTATCAAGCATTTTAAAGTAGTTCAAATTACCCCAAAATTTATGTAATTATTTCAGATTTTATGTTTTTATCTCAAAAATCTTTTTAAAATGTAAAATATTTTAATTTCAATGATTGACAACAAATACGAGAAGGTTTTCTTTTACTATTATTTTTTTTTTACACAGAATAGTTAAATAACTGGAACTGGAATCTATCTCAAAAGGGGGAGGGGGGCTCGGGGCCTCGCAAAATTTATTTGCCCAGTCTTAATTTTATCCTTGCTACGCCACTGGTTACTAAGAAGCAAGGTATGGTGGTATAACATGGACAAAGACGTGGAAAAATTTGTCAGGCCTTGTCACGGATGTCAACTTGTTGCTATTCCACATCCACCTGAGCCAATGACACGAACTGAGTTACTATCAGAGCCATGGGAATACATATCAGTGGATTTTTTAGGTCTCTTACCAACGGGAGAATATTTACTTGTTATTGTTGATTATTATAGTAGATTTTTTGGAACATGCAACAAACAAAAATGAACAAAACATGTTATGACTGATAATGGTGGAACATTTATTGACAAAAATTTTAAGAAATTTTTACGAGAAAAAGTGGTTAGCATCATCATTCAACTCCTTTGTGCCCTCAAGCAAATGATCAAGTTGAAAGACAGAATAGAACTATTATGGCTGCAGGATAATTGAATTGAGTATTCGTGAGGTACTTGAAACATCGTTTATTGTTTACATTTTTACAGAACAGGAACTATATATAAAGTGTTGCCAAACGTAGAAACATAAAATGACGAAACGATAACGATTAACATATGAAACGATATATACAAATACAACAATTCTCCCACGCTTAACAAAGGAGCCTACATATAAGTTGAATAGTTAGTCAGTCTCAAAATCCTGTAAATACGCGGGTTTGCGTCTATCTCTTGATGATCGACGAAGTTGTGCAGTCGAAGGTTGTAAAGGGGTCGATAGTTGAGTTGACAGTGGAGATAGACTTGATAAGGGTTGTTGAGTTGACGCGCTTGAGCTTTGACTATCTTCTTGATGTAAATTATGTCTAGAACTGGGAATATTGATCCATAAGGGTGGTTGAGTAGGAATGTCTTCTTTGTCTGGGAACTGGTTTTCATCATGCTTAGCTTCTTGTGTAAATGTGACAGTTTTCTTCTTAATTTCAGTTTTCCTTAGTTGGTTTATATGGCGTTTGAATCTGTAGCCATCATCTAATTCTACTTGATAATGTAATTTTCCAAACTTTTGTATTACTTTTCCGAATTTCCATACATTTTTGTTCTGAATGTAACATCTCGCTTGTACTCGATCTCCCATGCTTAATTGTCTTGAGAAAAGCTTGAGTTCACAATTTTGCGTGTGCTTAGTTGGTCGAATAGCATCTAGTTAAATACGAATATTTCGATGTAAGTATAATTCTGCTGGTGTCTTGTTGTTCGATAAGGGAGTTGCTCTGTATCTAAATAAAATTTCTCGAACTTTAGCATGCATTGACATTGGATAGTGTGCCATGGTTTTGAGACGATTTTTCAGGGTTTGTACATTTCTTTCTGCTAACCCGTTTGTAGCAGGATGTCCGGGAGCAATGAGTTTTTGAAAAATTCCGTTTCTGGTGCAGTAAGACTTGAACTGATCACTTACAAAAATTTTGGCATTATCTGATACCATAACGCATGGATAACCATGGACAGCAAAAATATCAGCTAGCATTTCAATTGTTGAAGTAGAAGTTGGAGTATTTCGAGTGCTTTTGATCTCCGCCCATCTTGATTTCGCATCTACAACTATCAGAAAGTAATGATCCTGAAAGGGTCCTGCGCAGGGTTCGCCGATATATATCAGTCGATATATATCATGATATATATCATGATATATATCCGATATTTATTCTGAAAATATCACGATATTTTGATATTTTCGATATTTATTATTTGAAATGCGATATTTTCAATAGAAAAATTGTCTTCATCATATTAATGATGTCATCTTTAGTATGATGTAATAATATATTACTTTTTTGACTGAAAAAGCAGATAAGCTTACATTTCTTTTTAAATATTACAATACACAAAAATGCGACATATAGTTTTTGTTTTAGTAACAAAATTTACTATGTAAAACTAAACAAAAGATTTAAATTTTATATTTGTTTTTTATTTTGTTCAGTTACAGTTTTGTTTTATGTCTTTGCAATGTGATAAAACAATAAATAAGTTGTTTAGTTCTAATGTTTTAAAAATAAAGTCAATATTATAGTTTGAAGTATTAATTAATAAAAAAAGTTATGGTATAAATGAAAAAATACATACATATATTACACATTGTAATAATCAATTACACTAATATAATGTACGGTTATCAAAAATGTTTCATGTTTTGGTTTTGATATTACATGATAGTTGATATTTATGTATATGATACTGTAATTATTTTTATATGAACATAATAGTCAATATCCAGTATAGTAGCCAACATCATCATAAGGTTATATAATTTTTAAAACATTAAACTATTACATTTCAGCAAAAATGGCTGCATAACATTTCATTGTATGTAAATTTTAATGTATATTTATGCAGAGAAATATTGAAAGAAACATTAATTTTTAGTCTGTACTGTAATAATACTTATTTAAGGAAATAAATAACATTGATTTGAGTATGTAATTACTATTTAAAGATTAAGTTTGCGCGAATTGAAAATATCGGATATATATCAAAATATCGGATATATATCAAAATATCGGATATTTTCGATATTTTCGAAAATATCACGATATTTACGAACCCTGGTCCTGCGTAATCTATATGAATGCGCTCCCAATTTTCTGTAGGTGTATCCCATGGATGTATTTCAGCCTTTGCAGGATTTGTTTTGACTGCAGCACATGGTTCACATGTTCTAGAGATCCGTTCGATGTCTTTGTCAAGACCTCTCCAGTATACGTATCTCCGAGATAGTTGCTTCATTTTCGTAATTCCTACGTGCGTTCTGTGTAATTCTTTCAAAATGGACTTTTGGAGGCTTTTCGGGATTACCACTCTCTGTCCCTTGAATAATATTCCATCTTCCAGGACGTATTCATATGAAAGTTCTTGGCTATTTTGAATGTTTTTCTTGATCTGTGATAATTCTTCATCAGCATCTGTTTCTTGACGGATTGTATCGGCGTTTAAGTTTTCGCTTGAAATTTCATTAATTGATATCATACAAACTGTATTTATTTCTCTGTTAATACTCATGTCATTACTTGAATCTTTTTGAACCATTGGAGCTCTGGACAGGCAGTCGGCATTAACGTTTTCACTACCTTTTTTGAAAGCAATTTCAAAATCGAATGCTGATAGAAATGTTGCATATCGAAGAAGTCGGCCTGAAGTCATCGGAGGTAGTTTTGTTGTTGGGTGGAAAATTCTGGTTAATGGTCTATTATCTGTAGCTAATTTGAAGTGTCTCCCATATAAGTAGTTGAAAAAATGACTTACAGAAAAAATTATTGCAAGTGCTTCCCGATCTAGCTGTGAATAATTTTGTTCTGATGATGTTAAAGATCTTGAAGCAAATGCGATTGGAACTTCTTGGCCTTCTATGACGTGTGCAAGAACTCCTGCAACGCCTACCGGACTTGCATCACATGTAAGTGTAATTGGTAGACTAGGATCGTATGGAGTTAGAACTTGATCACTGCCAATTTCCTTCTTTAATTTGATGAATGCGGCTTCGCACTGAACTGTCCATTTAAATTTTGCGTTCTTTCGAAGGAGTTGTCGAAGAGGATACGTAGTGGTTGAATTATTTGGAAGGAAACGGGAATAATATGTTACCATCCCTAAGAATCGTCTTACTTCTTCTACGTTCGATGGTCGAGGCATATTCAATATGGCTTTAGCCTTTTCAGGACTTTTCGAAATTTTGTTAAACTCTACTATGTGTCCTAAATATTCGATCTTTTTCTGGAAAAAGGAGCATTTATTCTTGTTCACATGAAGATCGTAACTCTCCAGTCGCTTTAAACACAGTTCTAGGTTTTCTCGACATTCATTTTTAGTTTTTCCATGTACGATGATGTCATCGAAGTACGACAAGGTTTTTGGTAAGCCTTGGAGAATCTGGTCTATTATCCTGTTGAATTCACTAGAAGCTGTTTTGATACCAAAAGACAGTCTGTTCATTCGATATGTACCACGGTGTGTTGATATTGTTTGAACGATAGAGCTTGCATCATCTACTTGAACGTGAAGATATGCTTTATATAAATCTAGTACACAAAAATAACTCGAATCTCTTAAGCTGTTGAGGATTTCATCTATTCTTTTGATCGGGTAATTCGCATTGACAAGGCGTGGATTTACGCCAATCTTATAATCAACGCAGAGTCGAATATTACCATCTGGTTTTGGAATGATCACTAGGGGCGATCCCCAATCACTTGTCTCAATTTTTGAAATTATGCCTTGTTCTTCCAAAAAGTCCAATTCTTTGTTAACTTTTTCTCGAAGGGCGTAGGGAACATCTCTTTCCTTGTGGAAGACTGGTTGACTATTTTCTCGAAGATGTAATGAAACTTTTACTCCTGGAATGCAGCCTACCTTTTGCTCAAAAATTTTTGGAAAAGAAAAAATAATGTCTTCAATATTATTGATCGACGTAGTTGGAAGTTTTGAATATTGTTCATTCTGGCAATCAATTTGTTGTAGATTTATCCGGAGACGGCGAATCCAAGTTCTGCCTAATATAGCTTTGTATCCTTCTGGAACGACGTACAGTTCTTCCTGAGAAGTTATTCCGTTATAAGAAACATTTACTTTAATCTTCCCATCTGGTTTGAGAGTATTTCCGGTGTATGATCGAAAAATTACATCAGAATTTTGAAGAATTTTCGCAATGTTGAGTTTGTAGAAATCACTTCGAGGCATGAAAGAAAACCCCGAACCAGAATCGACTTCAAATTTTACTTCATGACCTTCAATGTTTACCATAACAAAGTACTTTTCAACATCGCTTTGAAATATTTGAACTATCTCATTCACAGCATAAGGATCGAGAACTTCTGCATCATCGATGTAATGTGTGGACTTAGATCGATTTTGATTCTTTTCTTGAATTAGAGTTTTAATGCACACTTTTTTTACATGTCCGGATTTTTGACAGGATCTACAAAAAAGGTTATTTCTATCACATTTGCATTCCTTGGCAAGGTGATTATTCCGACCGCAACGTATACATAAATTCTTAATCCCGAGCTTTTCGAATTCAATTTTGTTTCGGAAATTTGAACGGTTGACGCTTGACCTTGGTTGAAAAATCGATTTGGCTGGAGTTGGCGAGTTGAATTGGCGCGGTTTACGATCGCCACGTCCGTCGTTTCGATTTCTTGATACTTTGTTTATATTATCATTCGACTCATTAGTAATAAGCAACTTCTTTGAAAGTTCTTGACAATTGATTTTTGAAGCTTCTAACGCTATTGCCTTTTTTGCAATTTCATCAAAAGTCAGGGTTTCAGACTGTAGGATCTGCTCTCGAATTGAAATATCACGAATACCACGTACAAATTGTGCTCGAAGAAATATATCGGCTATTGAAGTTTCACATTCGCAAGGAGAAATGAATTCGCAATCGATAATATCTCGTCGAAGTGTTGCAATATAATCAGCGATTGACTCATTTTCCGTTTGATATGTTGACGAAAATTTATGTTGAGCTACAAGAACATTCCTTTTAGGGCAAAGATGATCTTCAAATGCTGACATGAGTTCATCATAAGCCAATTCGGTTGGCATCTTTGGCGAAACTAACGCAGCCAACATATTGTAATTAGATGCTCCAATGGAATTTAGAAGAATTTTAGCGCACAACTCTTTATTTGACGACAGTTTTTTCATGTCTAAGAAATTTTCAAAACGCTGCCGATAGAACTTGAAAGATTCTTTTTTAGAGTCAAAACAGTCAAAAGATTGTAAAAATATTGAACTTTCTGACCTTTCATTTGCGTTTGAATATCCGGTCGTTTCCGGTGTTGAAGAAGGTAACAACTTTTCTAGAAGCATCTGTTGTTGCATTTGAAAAGCAGCCATAAATTGCTTGAACTGTTCAGCATCCATTTTGAAAGTGCGTAGTTCGAAGACGATGCTTTAAAAACAAAAGCAAAAAGTCCTAACCGTTATCCTTGACATCTATTTTAGAATTCATGCCTATTTTTTCACAAAATTTCGTTTTTCACCTCGTCGCCACATTATTATGGCTGCAGGATAATTAAATTGAGTATTCGTGAGGTACTTGAAACATCGTTTATTGTTTACATTTTTACAGAACAGGAACTATATATAAAGTGTTGCCAAACGTAGAAACATAAAATGACGAAACAATAACGATTAACATATGAAACGATATATACAAATACAACAAGAACAATTCTGAAAAGACTGAGAATTGCTCATACAACAGGAAAGAACTGGAGAACAGAATTGCAAGAATTTCTATTTGCTTATCACATCACACCACATTCTACTACCGATATTCCTCCTGGAGAATTAATGTTTGGAAGAAAATAAGTAAGTTACCTGATGTAAAAGAAAATACAGCGAAGTTTACAGATGAAGAAATCAGAGATAGAGATAAATTTATTAAAGATAAAGGAAGACAGTATGCAGATCAGGAGCGCAAAGTTAAAGAGAGCAACATTAATCCCGGTGACATAGTATTAATGAAGCAATATAGGCAAAATAAATTGACAACACCATTTAAACCTATACCAATGACTGTCGTTGGAAGAGAAGGAAATGCTGTTACTATTGAAGATCCAAATGGAGTTTGCTATAGAAGAAACATAACACACGTTAAGAAGTATATCAGCAATGCAAAGGACAAAAACTTGAAAATTGTTGTTGATATAGGAGAAGAAAATGAAAATGAAGAAAGTGAGATAACAGATGAGCATACATCAAATGCGCCTAGACCAACACTACAAAAGAAAAAACCTCGTTGCCATAATGACTATATTTTTACGTAAAGAATTGTATATAAGTGTTTATTTATTTTATTTCAAAATTTTGTTTTGTTTCAGTTTATAAAAAAAAGGAAGAAAGGGATGTAGTATTGTTACCGTCCAAGTGGCAACAGAAAATCACAAGAATGTAATTTAATGGTTTAATAAAGAGTAGAGGTTTGGTTTCCTACTAGCTTAGATGCTGTTCATTGCATATTAATTCAATATATTGCATATGCTACATTAACAATTTCATTATTCATTCTTAAGCATTGGGAGGGCCAGAAAAATAAAAGAATATGCCTATATTCTGACAAATTTATCGCCCTATGAAAAGTATGGAATGAAGAAAGAAATCATTTCTGAACTTTTAATTATTTAAGGTGAACAACACTTCGCCAGATTAAAAACTCGTGACGTAAATAATGTTCCGGTCATCAGTTCGTATACCTACGACCGTGGCAGGGGTCACCCACAAGAAATGTTGCTGCGCGAATGACAAAAAAAATGTCATTTTTCAAAAATAATTGGAATACTTCTCCCTTATTTCTGAATAGACTTCAAAGACTCGTCATTTAGGGGGTGGCAAAGCTTGAGACTGAAAAAAAAATTTGAGAGTGGCCAGTCAACCCAAAAAAATGAGTGGCCATTTTGAACCTGTTGGCAAAATTCAATAACCCACTCTCTAAGTACCCATGTGTCCATTGTTAAAGTAAAAACTATCCTTTTCCCTGTGGCAGAATTTTTTTCAGCTTTCTGCGACAAATTTTCCAGAACCAATTTCTTTCTGAAACACTAGAATATTCTTCAATAATAAATATACAGTAGAGAACCAATTATCCGGGATGTTTGGGACCACAGCTATCCCGGATAACTGAATTTCCCGGTTTTCTGGATCGCTACGAAGCGATATTTGCCAATTGTTTATAAAACCCAAGTTACTATAACAAATAAATGCATCCTGAAGAGAAAACGATCCAGAAGTGCTTATAAATATTACAATATTAAAAGTTTCTGAGCTATATGCCACTTATATGGTATTTATGAAGAAACCGTTCATATTCATTTAGGTATTTCAAAAGAAAAACAAAAAAAAAAGCTCTTCATTTTTTAGAAATTGCCGAAAATGTATATTTTAAAAAGTGGCGAAAAAATCGACAAAATGTTGCCGGTTTTCTGGTTTCCCGGTATTTTGGTTCCCGGATAAAAGGTTCTGTACTGTATATGCAACCCTCTTACAGTATCACAAGGTGTTTATATTTATAAAAATGTTTACATTAATACTTTAGATCAGGGCTTCTTAAACTTTTGTCATTCACGACCCCATTTATGATTGCGAGTTTCTTAACGACCCCATACAAATATAAAAGAAAAATAAATTAATGTTTTTTGATGATTTATTTATTCGGTAACAATATACATACACAAATGAAAATATTTAAGTTTAGAATTCGTTTTGAAACATACAAAAATCTAAAATTAAAAATTGCACAAAAAATTATAAAATTGTATTTATTATAGTTTCGAAAATAAAAGTGGATTCTGACCGTCTTAATTATCTCGAATATATTCCAGTAGTTGCGTGGTAAGTATTAAATTAAATTATAAGTAAAAAATTTAATGAGATGGATGTGCCTGTTTTTTATTGCATAACAAATCAAATCTTGGTGGAATGCTTGAAACTGCTGGACGTAAGACCTTTTCAACATTTTTAACGCTGAACGATATTGAGATTTAATATGTGTGAAAGCTGAGAAAGTAACTTCACATAAATATGTGGTGTTGAATGGCAGAAGTAGGGGAGACTGGGTACGGTTGTGACAATTTTCATTTGCTCCCCCATAGATCCCTTAGCAATGCCTGTGAGCTGGTTTAAAGTTGTTTTTATGTTAAAGTGTTTATTTGCCTGCTTATAAACACTAAAATTTTCTCCCTAAGTACAATAGTTAACTCACAGGACCAAATTAAACAAAAAAGGAAAACATGTCACAACCGACCCCGCCCCAGGGGCGGTTGTGACAGTGCTTGGGGTCGGTTGTGACAAGTTCAAAATTACAGCAAAACAGTCTAGATCACTTTTAATTTCAAGTAATATTAAACGTAATTCAACATAACCTTCATCTGGGAAAGTTTAACATTTAACAATGTGTCTCGTTCAGTTGAAGTAGCCTTATACCAAGTCTTACAAAAATATCAGGTTTTTGGAATTTCGTAACGTCTGTTTTGGCAACATTATGCACATCCTGTGGGTCATAACCGTGTCTGTTCATAACAATTCTCAAGTATCAAAGAGAGATTTCACATTTATTTGTTTTATCGAAGCTTGTTACTCTTGAAAGGCTAGTTGCATGAGCTACTCGAACAGACGTGAAACATTTCTATTCATAAATGAACGGGACCATTTGTCATATCTGCTTTCAGCGTATATGTAAGCTCAAAAGCACTTTATTATGAGCAATATAACCTATACACACGTTGTTTTCATTGTGACAGCGCCGGCCGGCTCCATCGCGTTTACGAATGAATGTTTCGTAGCAAAGACTTACGATTGACGTTGCATTTCCAAAGCTGTCCGAAAGAAAAAAAAAGTTTCACTTCTTTATAAGCTTTTTTATATTTCATTAGGTCACACTGCCCTATTTCTGTCTTCTCCAAGCGTATTATGGGCATCAAATATGGTAAAAACATGTTTTACTCGTGTCACAACCGTCCCCACGCAATTTGTCACAACCGACCCCAACCCACTACTTTTGAAAACAGCAATCGCCATGGCAATACAAAATATCCTACATAAAAAGTAATCACTGCTATTTCACTATTAAGGTTCACTACTAACGGGGAGAAAACTTTCATTTCTCTATCTGTACCCATTCAACAGGAATTACTAAAAGACATCGAACAAAAAAACTTACTTTTAACTGTTAAAAAGTAACCAACCCCTCTGCTAGCGTTAATGTCGCTCGATGGCTACCGCAATGCTTTGACACACATTCAGACAAACATGCTGATACTCTCTCTCTTTGCTTCAACCAGGTATTAATTATGGTTTAGCTAATATGACGACTGTCACAACCGCCCCGCGTCACAACCGTCCCCAGTCTCCCCTACATTTAACGCCATATCAGCGATTGTAGGAAATTCAGTTCTAGTTCCAATCCAGAATTCAGTCAAGGGCTTTTTTTGAAATTGTAGTTTTAAGTTTAAGTCACTCGAAAGCTCAGCAAATTCCTCTTGAGCTTTAAGTGGCAGGTAATCAATCTCACTTAAGCCAATACAAAACGGCTTCTGAATCCAAACTATTTTTTGGAAATCAATGTTTAATTTAAAATATGTCCGGCACAGCTTGGATAGCCATAAGTCATTTTGAAAAAAAGCAGCAAGTTCACATTTTCATTCGGTTAAAAATATTTCGATCTCGTCCTTTAATAACAATAATCTTCTTAAACTTTGACCTCTTTACAACCATCTTACTTCTGCACGTAAAAACAAAGTTGTGTAGTTGGAATCCGTATCCTTACAGAGATTTGAAAATAAGCGACTGTTAAGGGCGCGGCTCTTAATAAAATTTATGATCTTAACAGCATCCTGAAGCTCATCGTTCAATTCTGGTGCTAATTTTTTTGCTGCAAGAGCCTCTCAGTGAATAAGGCAGTGAGTAAAAGTTATATGATCATAATGAGCAGCTTGAAAAAATGATTTTGTAGCAACACAGTGTTAAATAAGAACAACCAGCAATTATTACACACAACATTTATTAAGAACGAACGGAACAAAAGGAAAAGAACATCGGCGAACTCACGCCGCTACATTGCAAACACACAACATGAGGCATGGTCAGATTCCTTCACACAGCTTAAATAGAACTCCTTGCAGGTTACGGTTTCGATTGTACATATGACAGATTTAAAACCAATATTTTTGCCTGTCATCGCTCTTACACCATCTGTGCATATTCCACATCAATTTTTCCATTCTAAACCTTCTGCTTTTAAAAATTCGTCAACTTTACAATATATTTCTTTCCCTGTAGTATGGTCTTCCATAAGACGACAAAATAACAATTCTTCCTCCGCGCTTTCTTTATAAACGTACCTGACATATGCTAACGACTGAGCCAATTTAGTAATATCAGTTGTTTCGTCCAACTGAATTGAAAATTTTGGGCTTTCTTTAATTCTTGTAATAAGTTGTATTAATTGATCCTTGTTAATATCAGAAATTCTATTTGAGACAGTCGTTCAACAAAGGAATTTTTCGAATATCATTCGCCATATTTACTTCCATGTTTTATTTCTACCGTTTTAATATCAGCGGGTAACACAAGATCTTCTCCAATGGTGAACGGCTTTTTATTTTTAGCAATACAGTATGAAACTTCATATGACGCTAGTAAATATTTTTCCAAGATTTTCTTTTCTTTATTTAAAGATTTAAACTGTCTTTCAAAATATTCTTTTGGTTTATTGACATAGGAAACATGCTTTGATTCAAGATGTCTTTTTAATTTTGATGGTTTCATACTCTCTGAAGCCAATAATTCATTGCAGATCAAACAAAGAGATTGTTCATTACCCTCACAATTTCGAAAGAGTAAAGCCAAATTGAAGAAAAGACTCATCATATTTTCTTTTTCGCACAGTAGATGCCTGTTTTCCAATACTATATATATCCAATACAAAAATATTTATATATATTATATATAAATATTTGACATTAAAATATCTTGCGACCCCAGAATTTTGCTACGCGACCCATAGTTTAAGAAGCCCTGCTTTAGATTCATAAGTTTTCTTCTGGTGGCTGTTTTATGTTATTTTTTTTTCCTTAGCCCTTTTTTTTTCTCTATCACAAAATTTTTTCTGCACACTGTCTCCCTGATTCTGCGACAATGTCGCCGTGTCGGCAGATTTCTGCCACAGGGATCCTTTCTAAATCATTTGGTTTATTAGAACTAAAACTATTCGTTAACATACGTCCCAACTCTACTGTTTTTAACGGGAGACTCACAGTTTCCCGTTTTTTAAAACTATCTTTTTTAACTTATAAAAAAAGCTGTGCAGAATGCATTGAGCTCAAGAGTACCTACCAGATTGAGTTAGGTATTATGGGGAAAGTCACGTTATATTGCTTTAACCCATTAATGCCGGTTGGTACAAAAATATACCAACACGGAGAAGAAATATAACTTGTCCTTACATGGCTCTATCAGTCTAACAGTTGTGTATTTCACATGGTAAAAACTCACAGAAAGGATACTATATATAAGTTTCGCACTCTTGTCGAAAACGTGTGAGATAATAAGCTAAAAACTTGAACGAATGTCTTATTGATGTTTTCTAAGTCGGCATTAATGGGTTAAATAAGACTCTGGTAAGATATGCTCATTGAAGTAAAAAAGCTTATCGGAAATGCAGCAAATGCAATGTTGGCTTGCACAACAAATGCAAAACTAGCTTGTAAAACGGAACGTGATTGAGTGAATGAACGTGATAGATGGAATGAACAGGATTGAGTTAATGAATGACTGATGGAATGAACCTGATTGAAAGACTGAACGTGACTGAAGGAATGAACGTGAATGAGTGATTGAATATGATTTATCTAATAAACGTAAATGACTGATTTAATAAAGCTGATTTGATGAACTGAGGTACTCTGCCGTGCTAAGTGCAAAAGTGGTATCTGCAGCTGAGCTCAAACTGAGATATTACTCTTTAAAGTTTTGCGCCACCTTGTATTTGATTCAGATGAAAATTTTTCAGAATTTTTTTAAAATTTTTTCCCCGTTCTCGAATGGCCATATAATTTATATTTAGGTAAAATACGTCCCAAGAGCCACCTGGTGGCGATAGCTCAGTTTTGTTATAAAGTGCAGATACGACTTTTTCGCTTAGCACGGCAGTACTGTGCTCTTCCGTGGGACGAAAGCAACTCATCGGACGGCATTTTTCTGCTTCCAGGATCCCGCACCCGACCTCCCTCAGCAAGGGAGTGGACCCTCCCCTCGTCTCGGCCAATCCCGTCGCAGTGCTCGAGCCCCTGTGCGACCCATCGCACCGTTCTGCCTGCAGCGCCCTCTGCTGGGAGAGGAAGGGAGCGAACGCGCGCATCTGCGCCGGATACGGGTCGGGTGAGTGCTCAGTGATGTCCACCAGAAGTGGTGGCATCTGATGGTCCTATTATTATGCAGTGAAATTCATAAACTGATGCTTTGCCTTGTTAAAGAAATCATCCAGAGACTAAGTTGAAAACAGGAACGAAGTTTATTTAAATTCAAACTAACTCAAACATATTAACTTTGAGAACAAACGAACTAAGAACAACTCAAGCCAAAGGTATTGTAAAGGGTTGAAGTCTAGCTGAAGGTTAAATCATTTCTAATATCACAATCCCTGACATCGGCTGAGACTGCCGATCCGAGACGGGAGATCGACCTCCTGAAGCTACCGACATTCTCTGATCTAAGAGATGGAGTCGAGTTACTTCATTCCTTATATCCTAAACTCTCCCCAGTCGGCATCGCTTCGAGCGACCAATGGGGAACGGCCAAGTGTCTAAATCCTCCCATCTACTGAGCCAATGATCGGAGACCCATGTCACATCCCAGGACCGTACAAGTTGTTTACCTTATCAGTCGGTCGAATTCCACGAAGCAAGTAGTTTGGTTTAGAAGGACTCGAGGCTAAAAGTTAGTGTAGAGAAAACTAGTAGGCGGCTATATTTTATCAAGTGGCTCGATGCGTTTGCCCTCATCGAGATGGCGTATACTAGGTTACTTTAAAATAGGCGCATCAATTTTAGAAATATTGCATCGTCTCCATGGAAACCGCACGAAAGACAACAGTTCCACAATTTTTCTTTTTCCCTGCTGTTGAGGCATTTCATTTATTTTATGTTTATCGAATGAGGCTTACGCTTTTATTCATGTCCTCCTATCTCAGTTATTTCTGATCGTTTCCTAGCAAATCTAGTCCTAAATAGTTTGTTTTAGCAAGACCTGCCATCGTATGAGTAACCGTGAAGTCAGAAGACAGTAAAAAAAAATTGTCTACAATAAATACTTCAATTATAATTTATGCCTTAAAAAAAATTCACTTTAATTTTGAAATATATTTGCGCCGATGAACTGAAAGTTTAATTTGTTTAAATCTCATTAGTTTTTTTAACGGGAAGGACAAATAATTGTTTGATATGATTAAAATGAAAAAGCTACATAAATAAGGCATTCATTTCTTAGAAAAAGTTGTGCTTTTTCATTGATTTTGCAATAAAATAATAGTTTACGTACAAAGCAATTTTAATCGTTTGTATTTAACCTTTGTTGCTAAAGCTAAGTGGGGAAAAAGCTCATAGCTCCGTAACTATGACAACAATAAGGCCAAAAGCACGGAGAGTGGGAACTTGATTTGTTGAAAGCCGCCTCTTCTCGCTACATGGGGTATAGTCGAGGCGGTTCTGACGGTTGGACTTTTGAGCCTTTTTTTTCCGTGAGATCCAATCAAAAGATAGGGCTTTTATAAGTGCTTCAAGAGTGTACAAATAAATTGTTGACTGAAAATATTCATTAAAACCAAAGTTATGCTGAGGTGAGGACACCTCGCTCGAAAAAATTGGATTCTCATTCACTCCACGATACAGTGTATAACTGTCTTTCAGTCCATCTCATGGTTGAAGACTATTGTGAAAGGACTGTTATGAAGAAAAAAAAGAGGTGAAAAAAATTGAAATGTTTTACAATTTGGCAGATGATACATTATTATGTGTTTAGTCAACCCTATACATTTGAAGTGAATGGACCGAGCCGTTCTCGAGATCTGGTGGAGGTAAATTTGAAACACATTGTTTTGAGGAAGACACGTTTGCGGCTCAGCTCAGAACATCTGCCTCTTCCGACTGCTGTATCTTTTCAATGGCTTCAAATTTTAAAAAGTCACTTTACCACCATATTTCAGATGGATTAAAGAAACAATTTATGTATGCAAAAAAATGAAACCATTCAAACCAAAGAACCCCCTTAAATTTTGTTATACCCTGTGTAACGAGAAGAGGCGGCCGGAAGTGAAATTATTTCCCCCCCCCCCTCCACACTTTGTCCCTGATGGTTGTCATAGTTACGCCGCTATGGACTTTTTTCCCACTTAGTTTTTACAATAATGGTTAAGTGCAAACAATTAAAATTAATGCCCATATTACAGTTTAAATAATGTTCCTGTATATATTTTAACTATGGCAACAGTTTTTTCCTTGACGTTTATAACATTAGGTTTAGCAACGAGCGAGCTGTATAGTTTTGAAGTTTGTCACTCATGGAGTGTTGTGTTAAGTGTAATGTCATGTTCTTCTTATGATTTTCCTGCTTTAAGAGCAAGAATCTGAGAAACTGTCACGCCTAGCATTATGAGGTGATTCATGACCTCTCAGATTTTCTCCCAAAAATTACCAAATGTTTATTATCCTATTGAAAGACCAAATCCAGAATGTTTTGCTCTAAAGTTGAGTTGTTTAGTTTTTATGGACCCCTAAAGGTGAAGGTGTGGCATCAAAAATTAAGCGGATTTTCAAGACATGGAAGTTGCTGTGAGCTAAAATTCTAACCAGGAACTGTTTAACTCCACAATTTTCTTTTTATGTATGGAAAATAGAAGGTTGAAACTTTACAAAATGAATGTTAAATTTGTGGTAAGTTGTTGCCATAAGGTCAGTGAAGGCCCTCAAAACAAGTCATTTTTGACGGTTTTTAGCTTTTTTGAGGTCCAAAAATAGCTTGTACATTTCAGTTAACATTTTTTGTCAAAAATTTTTTAACATTTCGCCTCAAAGGACTCAACTGCTCTGTTAAGATAAGGAATAGAGTATGACATTGGCAAAAAAAATATTTCAATATGTTGTTGGCAGAGGAAGTTATGACCGTTTGAATATCGGTAAAATATGACATTTTTCATATTTCGGCCTTACGCAACTAAAAGCACGTTGAACTTTCTTCAGTTATTTATACATTATTTTAAAGTGCTTACACTGGTCTTTCCAACGACACTACTTTTGCCGTGCCAACTGAAATGTACAAGCTGTTTTTGGACCTCAAAAACGCTAAAAAACGTCAAAAATGCCTTGTTTTGGGGGCCTTCACTGACCTTACGGCAACAACTTACCACAAATTTAACATTCATTTTGTAAAGTTTCAACCTTCTATTTTCCATACACAAAAAGAAAATTGTGGAGTTAAACAGTTCCTGGTTAGAGTTTTAGCTCACAGCAACTTCCATGTCTTGAAAATCCGCTTAATTTTTGATGCCGCACCTTCACTTTTAGGGGTCCATAAAAACTAAACAACTCAACTTTAGAGCAAAACATTCTGGATTTGGTCTTTCAATAAGATAATAAACATTTGGTAATTTTTTGGAAAAAATCCTAGACGTCGTGAATCACAGGCGTGACACTTTCTCAAATTCTTGCTCTTAACTCTTTAGGACCGAGAAGGGAGGAAAAATTTTCTACCGTAAGTCCTGAAGTTTTGCATTGAGCAATTTGGAAAGTGGAATCGTCCAAGTCTTGACCCCCGTCGAGTAGCACTGCTCGTTTTCTATGTGCCAATTACAGTGGGCATGGTGAAGCTGTCACCGTAACTCTTATGTCCTTCGGGCGAGTGGACACTCTCGAAAGCCCCGCTTTTACAAGCCGTCTCATCGTTTGGTTGATTATCCCTCATTTATTTCCGTAAAATCGGTAAAAAAAGTGTCAGATGAGAGGAGTAATTAAGAAAAGAAACTAATTCTTAATCAGGAAATATTATTCTTTGTTTTGTTAGAATGCTATTTATTATTCAGAAAAACATTAAAAAGATAAACGAAGATGGTTATTTCATTTTAATTTTCATTTGTTTCGCAAAATGTAATCTTTTTTCTTTTCTTGGGAGGTAGTCACAATTTTTTTACACAATATGAATGCTTATTTTGCTTCCTATCAGTGTCGAGATGAGATAAATTACAATATAAAAAATAAATGCAAAAATAATTTAATAGATAAAAGTAAAAACATTCTCTAAAAAACAAAGACTATTTCAAAAAAGGTTTTTTCATTTTCTTCTTTTACTTTTAAACTTTGGCATGTATGAGTTTTGTGGGGGAGGTGGGCGATCATAGGAAGTTTAGTTGAATCTTCTGGAGCTATTTGTGTAAATGTCCGCAGAAAAATTTGTTTAATATTTATATAGTGTTTAAATTCAACTTTTTGTGTCACAAAGAGTACAGGATGAAAATGATTTACTCTCGATTTGAAAGCCAACCCTTTCTAACAATTGTTTACTATGTTTTATTTCGCCAATAAGTAATAGAAAATGTTCATTTTGACACCTTTCTAATATCCGTGTTTAAATTACCAGTCTTAAGTAAATTATTATTTGATGACGCAAATTGCAAAACATTCATGGTCACGTGCAAAAGCGAGTATCAAAATGCAATTCCGTTTTCAATGCTTTAGTATTTAACAAGTAGTTTTGTTGATAAGTAGATTGATCAAAAACTATTTATTATTTAGTTACATGATTGTGTGAAAAAAAAAGAAAATATTTATACAATTCATTGCTATTTTTCCTCCTATTTCGATATAACTAGGAGCAAAGGATAAGCTCGAAGTTCCAAAGGTGTTTGAACATTGAGCATTCGGTGAAGAAAAAGCATAACGCTAAATTCCTAATCTTCTCTTTCTATTTCCTTGTGGATAAATTCTTACAATTTTCTATTCATTTTTTTTTACAATATTGCAGTTAAAAATTAACGAAAGCATTTTCTGACTGTCTTCTTAAAATAAATATGTAAAATAGAAATTGGATATAGTGGACCTCAGGATTGTTGGCACTCGTCCTTGGACGAATCCACCTCAAAACTGTTTGAAAATAAGAGATGCATGGGCTGTTGTATTATCAAGCATTGGGGAAACAACTTGTTGCATGAAACATTGTTGTTTGCTTACAATACAAAACAAACTTTAATTGAAAATTTGCGTCCTAGTGCCATGTTAAGGTGAGTAATGTGGAAGTGTAGGTTTGATTAATAGCTTCCCCCTTCCTAGGACTGTTCTTGAATTTAATAAAAACAACTGTACATTAAAAAAAAATCTGCTTAAAACTAAAAACATTTTAATATTGTTGTAAAAATATGTTATTTTATTAGGTCTGTAAAATTTTATACTAGGGTGATTTTTTGTCGAAATTTAATTTTGCCTTTTCCTGCAGATGAAACACGTTCTGTTGAAATTTTTAATCCTTATAAATTACTCGGTACCTCCTCCTCAGTCCTTCTGTTTACTAATTGCAGTATGCATAGTAAGCTGTCACCTAAAATTACTGTCCCACTTCGAGCACTCTCGTCTTTTTCGCTATTGCCCTAGTGTTGTTGCGGTTTTTTGATCACTTTTTTATTTATGTCGGTATGTTAACGGCCAGTTTTTTTTTTTGAATAATTATTGTTATGTTTTGGAGGAGGTTAGCTAAAACACAATGATAATGATAACAATAAATTATTCTTTTTCCCAATTCGTGCATTCGCATCGAAGAAAAATCAGGAATGAGTATCCAAGTTTCCTCATTTCGCTGTCTGCCCGAAAAGCGGGCATCTTCACAAGTTATTATCACCCATCAATCCTTGTAGTTGAAATGCCACAGGGAATTGTACATCACTGTCAGTTGAGCAAAGAGTCGACGGCGCTTCGGTCAGAAGAAAGACATTTTAGAGGTGGTCTCACAGCATGAACACTTCCTTCCGCACCCATTCTCTGAATATAGTTAATGAGTTTGTTTTTGTGGATATATTCAGCCGAAGCAACAAGACGTTCGAATCAACTTTAATTGTTAAGGAAATTTTCCACAATTGTTATTGACAAACAAGTTTGGGCATAACCAATAACTGTTTTTTTTTTAGCATAAGAAATGAATTAAAACCATTAGTAATGTCCTCGAAAAAATATTGAGAAAAACTAAAGCTAAATTAAAGTCTTACGCAAAGGCGAGACGCAATGAATGAGTAAAAATATATTTATATTATAAAAATCTCTTTCAAAATATATATTTTCAACATATAGTGGCATTATTCTATTCTTTATTTTCCAACGCAATTACAGAAAAAGAAAAAAATGCTAGAAAATTGCAGATATTAAAAATTTTCTTCGTCAGACAGTTAGTGACAATAGCCATAAAAAGAGTATTTTTCAAAAAATTTCAAAACGCCAAGTCAAAGGTTTACTTTTTTCATTCATTTTATTCTTTTAGGGGGAAGGGGATTTCTTCGAACTACCTTTTACACTTAATAAAATGAGAATACTTAAAACACTTGTCGTTGAATTTAAATTTTTCGCGTCCCAACAAATCCTGATTGCCCTATTAACTCTTCGATTTGAAAGGCAACAGATTTTATCAATTTTTTAGTTTGAGTCTGAAGACTTGAAACAGTAGATTTTGAAAATATTTTTACTGCAACAACTTAAAATGTCCGTTTTGTAAATTATTCATCGTGTGTGTAAGTATAAGCATCAATCAGCTCAATTATATGGTTTTTGTGTGTTTCCGACATTGCATGACTTGTAGAACTATAAGGAATTGGGGGGTTGATCAGTAATATTTTTTAAAATTTTTTAGTTAATAGTGGTACTAAGAGCAACTAAAGTATTTAGTTTTTTAAAATTATTTAGTTAATAGTGGTACTAAGAGCAACTAAAGTATTTACAAAACTCCTTCCTGTTGTTTTCTTCTGTTTCTTTTAAAAGGTTTTTGAAAAGGGCTATAATACTCTTACTAATTATTTAACAATCTTTTTTTTCTTTGAAATGTATATTTTTTTTTCTAAAATATAAGAGGATTAGCTTTAAATTACGAAAACTCTGAAAACATATAGCTGGCGAGACAGGGGGGGGTGTGTATTTTCTTCTGGGTGTCTATTTTGAGAAAAAGACAGGTATTAAAGTACTTTAAGACAATATTTCTGCACCGTTAGATATAGCGCGGCTCTGGTTAGTTGAGCTATGACTTTGACAATGTTTACCTGTATTTAGAAGAGGGGGGGGGGGGCAGCGAAAATCGAGCGAGTTTTTAGCTTAAATTAAATTTGGAATACTTTTGCAAAATTTGTTACGAAAGTACCCTGTTTCAACTCGGCACCTCCCAATCACCCATCCCTATTACCCGAAGAAAAGGTAAACAAACGTCGTATCTCAACTTATCACAGTCACGCTATACATAGCACAAATCACTACAATCTATATTTATTTCTAACACTGAATTGAACTCTTTGAGAAACTATCATGGTTAGAAGCTTTTCACAATTGATAAATTTTAAACACAAACATCCACGCAATATTTTACTTTACTATTTAAACATCTTTACAGATAGATACGTATGTAATATAAAATGTTACTTTGAAGGACTATGTTTTTGAGTTCAAAAGGCTATCTTTCTTCGTTTTTCCTCAAAAATGAAAAGGCAATAAATTAGACTTTTTTTGTCTCAATTATTGAATTAAAAATTGGAAATTAAAAGTGGGGATACATTTATCGGAACCTTGCCCGGAAATATTAAATTTTTTGAGAATTATGAGAGAGTTACATTCACCGGAGAATGTCGGCGTATACCAGGTTTTGGTCTTTCATATTAACATATACACAACAATTCTTAAAACATTTTTGAACGTTTTTTGAGCACTAATACTTGCCCATGATTTTTGAACGTATTGAAGCAGTTTTTTTTTCTTTTTTTTTACGAAGTTTACAGAGCAGTTTTTGTTCTGAGAAGTATTTAGTTCAACACAGTGGTTTGAACACCTTACGTTTTTAGTCACGCATTTTAGAACATTTTTAATCACTCACACTGTCTCCTATTTTTTTCAAAACTTTTAAGCACATCACTATTTGCGTGTCTTTCTAAATAGAACACTTATGGAATTCTTTTCTTTTCACAAATCCGTTGGTTTTTATAGTTTTTGCGATCCATTTATGAGAAAATTTGGCCCGTTAGAGATCTCTGCATTGCTTAGATGCTTTCGTTGGTCAGATTTGCATAGTGCGTGCGTGTCTGTGTGTGTGTGTGTTTGCTTTTGATGTTCTAAAACTGGAAAGAAATAAGTAGGTACTTTCACGCCGATAATAAAAATAATGAAAATAAAGTTAATAGATTGCAAAATATTGCAAGTAATTCAAAACAAGTGTTTCAAGGTTTGTTTTATCCTTGAAGAATATTTATGCAATTATTTGTGCTTTATTAAAGCTATTTTGTATCATTTTTAGTCATGATAAAATGGTGCATAAATTTATCGTGAAAACTCGGAATAATATTTGTTTAACAAACATGGTATAGAAATGTGAAAATTAAACAAGCAAGAAACTGAATCCAAACGCAATTTTATTGCAATGAATTCGTTTTCTCTAGTTTTTTGAGGAAACCACAGGATCTGCAGTCATTAGCAGCTATCCATTCATGCCATTGTCGCTATCACTTCTTGCTAAGAGGCGAGCGGCGAGAAGAAAGAGTCGTCCCTAGGGGGTCTCACAGTAGGGGTCTTTTGCTACCAACCACCCCTATGTTCGCTTAAGTGGGCCGGGCTCGGCTCTAAGCCACAAAGCCGGTATCAGCCGGAGCCGGCTCTAAAGAGTTAAATATAATCTCCCACATCAATACTAATGGTGTCTGTATTTATTCAAATTTATCTACAACTTCTAACACAAACAATTAATTGTTTTGTGCTTAAACTATTATTCAATCAACGTTAACTTTTTGAAGTATTTATAAAACACTTACCGTAAAATCCCGAAAATACCCCCCCCCCCCCTTTTCAAAACCAAATCGATACATTTTAGGGGGGGGGTTATAATCGAGATTTTTTTTTTTTTTAAATCACAAAACGATCGTATAAGAAAGATTTTGAGATGTCAAAGAATAAAAACATGACACGACCTTTTCGTCGTAAAAAATTGAATGGTGGCGCCATCTTTTAGTAAAAATAGGATTTTTAGCAAGATTTCAAAAATTTGATTAAAAAGCAGTTAAAAACCAAAATTAAAAATGTGAAAATTTGCACTTTCCTTGTTTAGGAAACTTGCGTACCTGGTTTTCACGAGGTACGCAAGCATTTGCGATTCAGTTGGAACTCAATGGAAGTTTTGAGCAACGATGATCTGTTGCGTTCATGCCAACGCTAGATTTCTAATTTCTTCTCGACGGCGAAACTCCTACGAGACATATTGGACCACGTGCTGATTAAGAGAGCGAAAGACGAAAGAAGTTAAGCGAGAGCGCTCAACCACAGCCAGGGAATCCTTTTACTCCCTGACCACAGCTGATAAGAGCGAATGGGGCTATCACGTGACGCGAACGAAATGCTGCGGCGCTGACCTTGAGGATAAACCGGTTTGGATGAATGGAGAAACTAGGTCACGTCTACTGGCGCGCGTGTAGAAAATAAAATCTGCGAAATAAGGGGGGGGGGGGTTATATTCGGGATTTTGAAAAAAATTCTCTTTCGACGAAAAAGGGGGGGGGGTTACTTTCGGGATTTTACGGTACTCATAATGGTAGGTCTTGCTAAAACAAACAATTGAGCACTAGATTTGTTAGAAAACAATCAGAAATAACTTAGATAGGAGGACATGGATAAAAGCGTAAGCCTCATTCGATAAACATAAAATAAATGAAATGCCTCCACAACAGGGAAAAAGAAAAAGAGTGGAACTGTCGTCTTTCATGCGGTTTCCATGGATACGATGCAAAATTTCTAAAATTGATATGCCTATTTAAAAGTAACCAAGTGTAATAGTTAAACTATTTTAGCATGGTAGTGTTTTTAAGGGATTTCTTACGCTACATGTACAACATCCTTGTTCGCGTCGGAAAGTAACGGTGCGTCATTGTGTTCCAGGTCTGGTGTGCGTCTACCACCTGAGAGGGCCCCCTCTGGAGAGGGGCACCCTGAAGCTGAGCCCCCACGCCTGCTTTCAGGCCCACGGGGCCCCCGTCACCTCCATCTCCCTGGCCCCCCTTCCGGGGGCCCGCTTCCTGCTCACCTCCAGCCTGGACAAGGTCATCAAGTTCTGGGACCTGCACTCCGACCTGTGTGAGTATCGCCCGATGTCGTGAATAGAGATTCGGTCTTGTCCCCGGGCTCTGCCTCCTTTTTTGTCCGAGTATTGTTTGATGTACTTGACGCAGGGCCGTATTTAAGGGTTGGTTTTTAGGGTTCAAACCCCCTCCGAAACTTTTCAAAACTATTCCACAAAATTCATTTTGATGCTTGTTTTTTTGCTGAAAAATATTATTACTATTTTATTTTTAATTTCCTTATTTACTTGGCAATTTCGTTTGAAAAATGTAATTTTTATTATTGAATGGTAGTTACAAATTAATTGATTTATCTGCAGTATTTATCTTTATTGTAGTTTTTGAAAACAATTTCATACTCAACTATATACCTTTTTAGCTGGGGTGAAGATGCTTTGAATCGTACACTAGGGTGGAGCGAAAATACTTTATTTTTAATTTTTCTAAGCTCGTATGCGGAAAACGTGCCTTTCGTATAAAGTAACAATTCTGCAAAATCACAATATTTTCTGACAATTTTTTGATCTCCCTTCGCCTCACTGAAAAATTGACATTTCGAGATTTTATGCCAAAATACTGCATTAAAAGATTTTGTGGGGACTTTGAATGTCCTACAATTTTTTTTCACCGTTTGCATCGATGGTTACTAAAATTGACATTTTTAATACTTCACTTAAATTTTGATGAATGGCATTGGCATTAGTATTTATTAGAAAAAAGAAAGGTTTTTTCTGGCCTGTTATCATTAGTTTTTCAGCAACCCTCCTGTAAGTGTATCAGATATTCAAAGGTTAGTTTATTTTTATAAATTGATGGGTTTTCATTTATGATTTTCTAGCTTGATTCTGTCTGAATTCAACACGGCTTATTATACTATTAGATAATACTACTGTTATTATATTACAATGTGCGAAACTACAAAACTATAACTATTTTGGTTTTCTGTTCGATTGGAATCGAACTATTTTTAAACTGAAAACCAGTTTCAGTTGTATATTTGTTTTTCAAGGAGATATTTTCTATCTTATGAATAATAATATCAAAAGGTCATATGAATAATAATATTAAATAACTAATATGAATAATAATATTAAAAATATTTTTATTATTTATGAAATAATTAACATTACATTTATTGTATAAATCAAATTGATGGCAGTCACAAGACACGAAGTATCATGTGTGATATTTGATTCTCTAAGAAACTTTCCGTCCAATACTCTCCCAACTTACACCGATGTTATGAAAAAATATATGCAACTAAGATAAGACGAAAAATGGAAAATACCCATTCATTTATTGATACATCACAAACTTTATTATGATATGGACAAAAGCCTCACTTCCAACGGGAAGTCACGCACATGCGATTGAAAAACTGAAATCATTCCACAATAAATATAATACGATCCTGAAGGCTTACAATTGGGAAAAAATATAATATCCACCACCGACACGGTGACTGACTGACTTTCGTAATAAAGTATCAAGGAGGAATCTCACTCGTTTTGCAGTGTGACAGATGATGGATACATACCTGATGAAAAACCAATTGAGAATAAGGCAAAGAAAATATAAAACGCAGAAAAAGGACAATCTCTCTACGTTCACTTGCTAAAGCTTGCAATCGCATCGGAGCCTCGGATAGATCGGTTGCTACATTAGAAACATAAGTTCTGCACGATGTTGGTCTCCTGTCACCAATTGACTGATATAAAGTAATAGATAGAAGTAAGATCCGCAGAGAAAGAAGAAAATCCTCGTAGGAAACTCCAACAAAATGTTAATCAGATTACTCTAACTCATCGTGACATAGAGGGAATATATTTTGATGGTCTAAAATAGCAAACTTGGACACAAGTAGTCGACAGTGACAGCAAGTACCACAGAAAACTCCTGACAGAAGAACATACAACCAATATCGCAGACAGAGCCAGGTTCTTCTTACTTCAGCCTCATTACTCCGACATCAAGCTTCAGCAAAGACACTGCTGAGACAATAGTCTCCAGTTTCATAGAGCACAATGCACAAATGAGCATTATTAAAATTATAGGGTATAATAGAACAAACGTGAACACAGGTCATACAACTGGTGTCTTACGACGACTGCAGGAAACATTAAAGCGTCCTCTGCAATCAGGGACGTGTCAAGCTTCGAAACTTCGAGGGGAGGGGGCTGAAGAATTTCTCAAATTGCCGACTCCAGGGAGAAAATTTGCCCAACTTAAGAAAACTATGTTGGTGACAAGCAGGTTTTTTTTTCTTTCGTTACCATGTGTATCTTTTCCGCTGACACTTAGTTCCGATTTTAAATTCTAAAATTGACTTTTTAGTTTTGCCCCAGGGGTTGCGGGGAGAGGGGCATATCAGGAGAGTGAGGCCAGAACACCTTTTTAAGGGGGTTGGAGAATACGTTCCATTTTAGGGTGTCGAAAAGTCTCCCCCCAGAGAAAATTTTTGGAAAACATTTATAAAATTCTGCATTTTAAACCCTTGTAAGGGGTGATTGGGACGACAAAGAGAAAAAGCAGAAAAAATAAGCAAACAAAAATATTCTTGAAGCTATGCCCTCTTTTGTAAATTAATTTAGATTAAGGGGTGTAGTACCCTTTAGGTGAAGAAAATGTGTCGAAATATTGGTAAACTTAAAAGTGACTTGTTTCAAGATCTATTAGTTTTAATTTCACGAAATTTTAACCAAATATGAATTCAACTCTATTGATATTTTCGATTCCAAAATGTAAGTTATGGGTGTTTTTGAAGTTTTTAAGCAATTATTTTAATAAAGTGAATTTTTTTGTTTGCCGATAAGTTAAAACATACTGCGTGCAGCATTACTCTTTTGTAAAACAAGATATCCACTTAATTTTTTTTTCTAGAGTAGAAAAATAATGTATGTTTAAAATGACGAAGAATTAGATTGGTTAAATACTCCTTACCCACAAAATAAAATTTTTAAATTCAAAATTCAAATTTTGATGCATTTTTAGAAACTTTTTATAGCTACAATTTGAAAAGTTTTAACACAAGAAAAATTTTGGTTCATTAAATAAAGCATAATTAGTACATGAACACTTGTATAAAGTTTCGTGCACTTGAGATTATCCGTTTCCGAGAAATGCTGCGCGCAACGAGTAAAAATGTAGTTTCGAGAAAATCAACTTCAAAAGTCGGTTTTAAACATCCATCATAATGGTAAACAAAAGCGATTTGCAAAATTCGGTTTCTGCTGTTTTCCTCATATCTTCCGTTCTACTGGGAATTTTATTACGGGGTTTATCTTAAAATATTTCCATTATTTTCCTGTTCCAAAAGAAGTTAAATACCAAAAATCAATTTTTTGAACTCTTAAAGGGTACTAGACCCCTTAAAAAAAGATAATGCATCTAACTTGCTCACATCGGTTTTTCGGTATGGTTAGTTTTTAATATCTCCTTCAACCAATTGACAAACGCAGCACTGAATTAAATTTTAAATGATTAATAATAATAAAAAAATGTATACAATTCTTTGTAAGAAATGGTGTATAGTGTAAAGTTTTTTTTTTTTTTTTTTTGAAAAAGGTAACAAGAGAGAAATATCGAAGCCATTTGGACAATTCTTAGTTTTTACACATAGTAAGAAATAAAACTGAAGTACGTAGCAAGGCCGTAGCCAGGATTTTTTTTTTTTTGGGGGGGGGGGGGTTCGAAGTGAAGAAAGCTTGTTTGAAAAAAAAATAAACGAGAGGTTACAAGTCTTATGACGCAATGGGAGGAAAGGCTGCTTGTACAGGGGGGGGGGGCAAGGGTGCAGCTGCTCCCCTTCACTTCCGAAAGTAAAGGGGCCCTGCCCTTCACTTTTTGAGCGAAAAATTAACTGTCGGTTATTTACTGGGTGGATTGATTTATTTCATGAAAATTAAAAACTGAAAATACCACAAAAATGTTTTTTTTTCTCATCTTATTTCACAAGAAAGGAACTTTGAATTGCCAAGGGGATATCTACAGCAAAATCCATCCTGCTTTTGAGACTGTATTAAAGTTTTTAGAGGTCATTTGTTAAAATCCACTAATATAGCCAAATTTTACAAAAAAAAAACAGCTTTAGGGTGCCGCCCTAAGCTCCTCACAAACTTCTTTTGATCCCCCAATTTCTTGATGCACCCGCCGCCTATGATTGGGAGTATGTTGGACTAACAGGAAGGAGAGCGAAGCTGAGGTAATGGACAAAACGTTAATCAATAGGCTTTTGGGAAGAATGAAAGGAGTCTTTCTCCTCTCCTGCATTATTTTTCAAATAAATATATCAGAATTTATGACATCATGTTTGAAAAATTGAAGAAAAAATAATTAAAGAATTTCAAAGCTTTGTTTTTTTTTTTTTTTTTTTGAAAGTTTAATCTACGAAAAACAAAGCACACAACTACGTTTCATATTTCTTTTTAAAAAATCAGGAACATTTATTTATCATTTTTTATTGTTACTACTATTTTTTTAATTGTCTTTAATTTGAAAGAAATAATGTTTCACTGTAAACATTACACACATCACTATATTACATGATACTGTTAAAGTAAAATAAAAAATAAATCAAATACTGATTAAAAGTGAACAGCATGCATTTTCATTTCCTGTTTTCCAAAAGCATCTTTAAAAAGTTGAGAAGTCCCTTAATATTAATACTGCCTGTTAAAAAACCTGAAAAGTAACGAAATCACTTGTAAATTAAAAATTATGAACTTTTCAATGAAAAGTAGATGTTCAAAATTTGTTCCTTTTTAAAGTAAGGTTAAAACTGAATTGGAATGTTAAATCGCTCTACTTAAATGTGCCTTTTACTCAGAATTGGAGAGGGTTTTGAAATTCGAGTGGAAGGTTACATTTTCATGTTTGCTATACTTTAATCAACTACTTTTCTTCTATGCAAAAGTGAACAAATATATTTAAAGGCAATTTCTTCTCTATTTGAATTTTCAGAGGGAAAAAATCAATAAACCCGTTGGATCAAGGGGAGGGGGTTAATATTTTTCATTTTAGTAAGTATTTTGAAATTTATTCATTACAATAGGAATTGAACACGGGAGTCTGACTATGGTTTTAATTTTACTTTCTTTGAAATCAGTTCAGAAGCAAATTTCTCCCGATCATGCCCATTTCCCCTTATTTAATGCATTTGCATGTAGGGGCGAGGTTTTTTAGGTAATTTGTATTAAGTGTATACTCTCCCCCCACCCCCCTGGAAAAATTAATAATCTTCGGCCTGGTTCGCAGGTAAGCCAGTTATTGGAGGGAAAATCAAAATTTTTCCTCGTTCGTGGCACAAAAGTTAATCGGGCCTTTTACTCAACGAAAAATTTTCGCACATACACTGAAGTGACAAAAGTCATGGGATAGCAATATGCAAATTTTCAGATGGCAGTAGCATCGCATAGAACAGGTATAAATGCGCAGTGCTTTTACAGAGCTTTCATTTCTGTTCAAGTTATTCATGTGAAGAGGTTTTAACGTGATGATGACCGCACGACGTGAATTAACAGACTTTGAACGCGGAATGTTAGTTGGAGCTAGACGCATGGGTCATGCCATTTCGGAAATCGTTAGAGAATTCAACATTCCCAGATCCACTGTGTCAAGAGTGTGCCGAGAGTATGAAATTTCAGGCATAACATCCCACCATGGACAGCGCAGTGGTCGACCGCCTGCACTTAAAGATCGAGACCGGCGACGTCTGCAAAGAGTCGTAAATTCTAACAGACAAGCAACACTGCGTCAAATCACCGTAGAAATCAATGTGGGACGTACAATGGACGTGTCTGCTAGAACTGTGCGGAGAAATTTGGATTTCTTGGGCTATTCCAGCAGAAGACCGACTCGAGTGCCTTTACTGACAGAACGACATCGCTTGCAGCGACTCTCGTGGGCACGTGAGCATATCGGTTGGTCCCTAGATGAATGGAAAACCGTGGCCTGGTCCGATGAGTCACGATTTCAGCTGGTAAGAGCCGATGGTAGGGTTCGAGTGTGGCGCAGACCCCACGAAGCCATGGACCCAAACTGTCAGCAAGGCACTGTTCAAGCTGGTGGTGGCTCCGTAATGGTGTGGGCTGTTTTTTCATGGCATGGACTTGGTCCTCTAGTGCGACTGGACCGAACATTGACTGGAAATGCTTATGTGCAGCTACTTGGAGATCACTTGCAGCCATTCATGGACTTCATGTACCCAAACAACGATGGGATTTTTATGGATGACAATGCGCCATGTCACCGGGCCACAACTGTTCGCAATTGGTTTGAAGAAAATTCTGGACAATTCCAACGAATGATTTGGCCACCTAGATCGCCCGACATGAATCCCATTGAGCATTTATGGGACACCATCGAGAGGTCTGTTCGTGCCCAAAATCCTGCCCCATCAACGCTTTCACAATTATGGACGTCTATCGAGACAGCATGGCTCAATATTCCTGCAGAAGACTTCCAACGACTTGTTGAGTCCATGCCACGTCGAGTTGTTGCACTTCGCCGGGCAAAAGGAGGGCCGACACGATATTAAGAGGTATCCCATGACTTTTGTCACTTCAGTGTATAAGTCTCTGTACTTGCTAGAATATAGATGTTTTCCATAACAATACGTAGTATACAGGTCTCCACAACATATAGGATGTTGGTTTGACCAAATGGGTTTGAGGGGCTGGCATATAAGCCCTTCAAAATAGTTCTAGTTCTTATCAAAAAATTTCTCATCTTGGCCTGGCCCTGCGAAAGGGGAGGGCAGCCTGGGCATGGCCCCTGGGCTCGCTAAGTTAGAGGGGCCCGTGAATTTTAGTTTTCCACCATCAGTGTCCAATTTAGGAACTTTAGGACAGTAGGGCAGACCTTAAATTTCTAAATTGGGCCCTGAACATCTGGATGGGCCCCATTGAAAAATGTATCAAAGTACTGTTGAGTTGAAACCACAAACTTTGATTTTCAACTTCATGATTTCCATATTAAAATCAAACTTTGTTATAATTTATTATTTCGTCTTTGATTTTGCTCCCCCCACCCCCCTCCCAAGGTGGGGACCCTACGGCTCTAGGCCGAGCCTCATGGACTTCTTGGTAAATCAAGCCCCTCTCATCAATGGTAAATGCAAGGAAGAGAATGGGGGCAGAAAGTGTCTGGCTCCCGTCGCCAGAGAATTTCTTTCATATCCCTGCTCTGGGCTATACTCTGGACTACTTTTCTAGATCGCTCTCCTGATGTGTTGACCCATGGAGTTTACCCCCTGCTGCCCTCCTTTTCTGCGACTTGGTGACGTGGGATCCGTGGGACCGAAGGAAGGAACATAAAAGAGTACGACGATAAATTGCTATATGTTATAGGGGTCGGGAAATATAGTACAAGTACAAAACACTTCGCACCCAGAAAACAAAGAATGCATTTTCATTAACTCATCACCTCTCCATTGATAATAACAATAACTGATTTAAACATCTGTATCTGTTATTACTGTGAGCAATATGTTAAGAGATAGAAGTTTTCAAAAATTCGTATACTTTTTGCTAATTTGTTCACAGTAAGCCCAAAAGGAGACCACACACTTGTTTTATGGAGGGGATCTTCTTTCTTTTTCCATGATAAAAGAATCTCAACGACAAGTGCCATAAATTTTGTTATCCCGTTAAAGATTATAGACCAGCAGGAGAGACGGAATAATTTAAGTTTTTAGTTGAAAAGATAGAAAAAAAACTCCTTTGGCGAAATAGTGAGCAGAACTATTCAAGTTTATTCAAATGATTTTTATTTATTTTTTATTATTATAATTTTTCTTTATATCATCAAAAACCTCAAACGTGTCACAACTTCGAGAGGGGGGGGGGGACCTCCGACCATCAAACCTTGAAATATTCTTTTTTTTTTTTTTTTAGTTGAATACTTTTTTAAAACTTTTGAGGTTTAAAAATTTGACACCCCCCCCCCCCCCCGCTGGCTACGGCCTTGGTACATAGCATATAGTTTCAAATATTTATAGTTTCAAATAAAACGAAATATGTATAAATTTTAGTTTAAATTCATGTAACCCTGATCGAAAATTTTTAAAATTAGGCCAAAAATGCTTTTTCAAACTTTAAAAGAACGTCACTTGACGGGTTTCTGAAATAAACGGTTCAAGTGTCATTTAGTCGAGTTGCTATACAATTTGGTAGCTCCCATAGATCTTGAGCTATAGCAATTTAAAAAGTGCTTTTAACTAGATTCAAAAATTATTTACTCATCAATTATAAACGATTGATTTTTAAAAAATATATATAAAAATGCTTTGATCATATGACATGGAAACACCTTTTTTTTTCTTAAATATTATTTTTCTTGCCGTGATAAATTTGTCTATTATTGTTTATTAGTGCGTACATTTATTACTTTAAATTTCATGCGAAGAAAATTTAATTGAAAAATATTTCATGTTTCCGGTTCAGAAAATTAAATGACATGTAAATATTTATAATGATGGTTACTTTAGTTGCTTGCATACATATAGATTTATACATATTGTACTTCTATTTGGTTATTTTACGTTATTTAAATCTATATATATAAAGATGACGGTGTTTGTTCGTTTGTTTGTAACCGCTGGCCAGAAGCCCCCACAGCACCCACAGACCTGAAACTTGGCTCAAAAATTCAAACGTACCCCGCCCTCGTGCACCTTGAAGCCCAAATTCTAAATTTTGAATTAGTTCTTTTTTAATTAACTAATTTAGGTATATTTCGCCTAACTAAGGGGCAAAATATTCCCCCACCCCTTAACGTTATATATCGTTGGAAAGGATTTTTTTTATAAAAAAGAAAAGTTTTGTCACGTTTCTGTCCGATAATTAGACCGTTAGATATTAATTATTCAAATTTGCTCAGTTTCCAAGGCTTAGCTGGATGCTTTAAAATATAACACCAGATCCATTTTCTGGACAAACTATTGTTTTGCCACTGAAGTTACATGGTGGATTAAATTTGATTGTCGAAAAGCATCAACGATCAATGGAAATTGTTTACCATTACATTTTACTACCCAGATTTTAACGAATTATGCTAAAAACAGCAGGAAACTGTTTCCTCATTAAGTTAATTCAAATATTTAGGTGTTTTGTTTGTCAACATTGTGTTCTGCGGTTGCAGTTAAAAAGTACAACCAGTTCTAAAGTTTCCAAGGCTTAGCTGGATGCTTTAAAATATAACACCAGATCCATTTTCTGGACAAACTATTGTTTTGCCACTGAAGTTACATGGTGGATTAAATTTGATTGTCGAAAAGCATCAACGATCAATGAAAATTGTTTACAATTACATTTTACTACCCAGATTTTAACGAATTATGCTAAAAACAGCAGGAAACTGTTTCCCCATTACGTTAATTCAAATATTTAGGCAGGGATTCAAGTGAAACAGCACTGCGATCGCTTCGAATGCAATCGCTACTGGAAGTGAATTACATTATCATCAGCTTAACTTGGCACTGACGTCACTACGAGCGGAGCCAATAAGAGCTCACAAGCAGTCGGTCATCTCCTCTTATTCGCCAAGTAGGCTGTGACGTTTTATCTAGCTCGTTTTTCATAGGCAAACGTCACGATGAACGTTCTAATGTAATTCATTTCCAGTATCAAGAAACGTTCTAATGTAATTCATTTCCAGTAGCGATTGCAGTTTGCGATAGCCTGTTTCACTTGAATCCCTGCCTTAGGTGTTTTGTTTGTCAACATAATGTTCTGCGGTTGCAGTTAAAAAGTACAACCAGTTCTGAAGTGAAAATTTTGATTTATTTTTTTTTTTTATTACTTCTGCGTGATTTAGAACCTAATAATCAAATATTTTCAGTATCATATTATTCTTTTTGGGTTTATTTTCGGACATAAACTCGATTACTCCTGGATTTCAAAAAAAAAAAGATAAAAAAAACAATTTATTTGAAATTCTGAGAAATTGACTTTTAAATTGGCAACATCACATCGAATCAGCTCCTCTATTTAAGCATAGCACTTGGCACAGTAATGAACTGTAGCTGATTTGAAAATTCCATGTTAAACGTTAATTGTTGAACAAAATTCGATAAACAGTAGAGTTGAATTAATTTTTGGGTGGGTCCTAGAATAGCCCACCTCTAACGACTTTTAAAAATCTCGGTTGAAAATCTTGGTTTCTGGAACAAATTGGTTTTGCATTAAGTATAAATTGCCAAGTAAGCGAGATTTTAAAATGTTGCCAAGAGGTGGCCTATTCTAGGATTTTAACTATGTTTTATTCTTCAAAAGCTACTTTTGGTAGAATTACGGTAACCGGGTCATGTTGGCGTCCTATATTTTTTCGCCTCTAAGAAGGTTGCGGGTCGCCAGAATGAAATATTCATCGCCGAGACCCGGCTATCGCAATTCTATCCTACTTTTAATGTTTTCGGTAGTTTAATGCCTTTCTGATTTATTTGGCGACATGTGTAAACTCCACCTTTTACTGGAATTTAAATTGCTGTGAAGTAAATTTGAATAAAAGAAAATAACTATTTTACTCCAGAGTGTTTGTCGCATTTTTAATTTATTCAAGGGCCTTTACATTTATTGCACGGGCAACGCCGTGCGGGTACTGCTTGTGATACATAAAAATTACTGGTCTACAAGTATAATAAAATAAATTAATTTTAATAGGATTTTTTTCCTAATCCAAAACCGAATTTTCATCAGAACTTTTGTTTTTACAGGAAGAGAGAAATACATTACAAAAATTTCGTTACAAATAGAAATTGAAAAAAATAATAATAATAATTTCTGAATTTTTAATATTAATTTAATAATTTAAGCTAAAAGTGCAAAAGTTTGCAAAAAAGTTCGTTATTGTTGCATTCAGTTCTGAGTTGTACTTCAAAACAATTAAGGAACAATTTGGATTTTCACATTTTAGCATTCGGTAAAATTTGGAATTTTATTCGGCAAATTGAAAGTTCGCCTTACCCACAATTCAAGTTCGTAACGCCCCTACAAGTAATATGTAGCCAACTGAATGTATTACAATTTTAAAAATTAAATTATTAAAACCTGCTGCACTTACCTCATTCTCGTCATTGAATTTCCAGCATAGAACAAAGTACAATTATCCAGACGCACGATTAGAAGTCAGGAATTAAAACACTATGTATAACGATAACGATGGAGCGAATGACTAGTTTTTCCTTTAGAAAAAAATCCTGGGCTTCCAAAACTTACCTAATTGGTTGAAAACATACGCAACAAAAGACAAATAAATAAAAAGCGAAAAACAAGATGAAAGGAAGGCTCTCTCCAGGGCCTAGGCTTTCTCAGTAGTGCCGTACGAACGGCGAATTGGCGCCTTTTCCTATTGCACATGAAAAGGAGAAACGAAAGTAATTATTCCTCAGACATGCTCATAAGACCCAAAAGACTGTTAACAACCCCAACCCCTCCCCGTGCATTATAAAGATCTCTTCAGATTTGAAGAGAAGACATCAGCGGGCATTAGTTAAGACCATTGAGAGATGTCCCAAGGCTTAAAGTCTGACCGACAGATCACAACCAAGGGAGACCCTGTCCCAGACACCACACAGAGGCATCGTATCCTATTTCAACAAGATAGCGTTAACAGTTCAAAGTGAAAGGGATCCCTGACGAGATGGTAAAGCACGGACCGTCTCTGCGCTTCCTAGTGATTTTATTACTCCCCTAGGGGATTGTGTCTCTCAGCTTCGCTAAACGTTCGTTAGCTGTTTAAAAAAAAGAAGCCGATATGAGCAAAAGCGTATAAATGCCGATTTGTTCCACTTAAAAAACTGCAATTTATTTATTAATTTTTTTGATTCGATGTATCGCATATCATGTTGGGATACTTTTTCAAAATTTGCCGACTGATTTGCTAAAATTGCTGTCAAGGCAAAATGTCTGGGGGGGTGTCTCACCCCCCCCCCCCCACTCGACACATCCCTGTCTGCAATGGCTGGTACGTCTGCTCCGTGCTAAGGAGCTGCCTCTCCACCATCTTTTCCATGCACTGGATGGGACGACTACAGGACCACAGGGTCTTTCTGGAGATATCGGAAAACAGCTTGCTACGTACACCAATCATCCTGTTATTTCCTTTGAGCCCATACAGTTTAGAGAGGAGTGGTCCAATCTAGACTCGACGAAGTTAAGCACAGATCAACGCCACCTTCTGAAAATATGCTATAGTATTAGCAAAGATGAATGTAGCTTTACTTTAGCAAATAGAAACCCTGGTTGCCTTACTCACTCACCATGGATCACTAAAGCTAATAGAAGTTCGTAGATAATATTTTAGTGATATGCATGAATGCAAGACCTTCCGTCTCAAGACGGATTTCCGTCTTGACGAAATTGGAGAGACGGAGCTCGGGACGGAAAGGAAATTTAACGACTTCCTTCAGTTTTTAATTCATAAGAAATTTGTTTTCTCAATGTTTAAAAAAAAATCAAATTCATTTGTTGCAATTATTATCCCAATCCATCCACGCATTTAACATCAATGCTGTAAATATATTTGATTTATATCTTCCGTTGCCGAATCTCGCGGGCCGCACACTATCTTTAGTGACGTCACACATTGAGTCCTTCCTCCGCGCTCCGCGTTAGATCGAAAGCACGCTTTCGTCCAACTTTTCGCTTAAAAATGGGAATTTATTGTACAATACACATGTTAAAACATGGATATTTTTTGCTGGCTTACATATTAGCCCAATCAATGTGGAATGTATAATAATTATCACATTGAAAAATGAAAATAATAAGTAAAAATACTTAAAATATAAAGTTTGCAAGTTTCGCGCTTTCCAAATCATGTTCTTTTTTTTTTTTTGAAAACTGTTAAAAAATGTTATTGATACCTACCCAATCCGAAGTATAATATTTAGTCATAAGATTTTTCAAACAAATCTACATATATAAAAATGGACGTATTTTTGTATGTTCCTTATACAAATCCACAGTTTTCGTCGGATTTTCATCAAACTTGGTACAGAGGTTCTTTGATGCACTAGAATTCACATAAGCGGGGTTTTGAAATATTTAAAAAATCCAAAAAGCTCAAAATTCAAATTTTTTTGTCTAAAAAAAGGCCATTTCTTTCAATTTTGAGTTTTTAGAGTAATAGAGATAAGCCTTTAAGCATACAAATTGATAAACTTTAACACATTTAAATATGAATAAATAAATGAGGAATAAATAAACCCTTGAAATGAAATGAAATGAAATGAGAGAAAGGGGGGTTCAAACGAACCAAGCACTGCGACCAGAGGTCTATTGTACTAGTCCCCAAACAAAAGCCTTAAAATAGACCAGACAACAATTAGTCCAGTTACAATTAAATAAACCCTTAGTTAATATATCTTACTGTTATGACATATTTTCATAGTAAAGTTCTGTATTGAGCTGTTTGCGACTTGAAACAGAGAAAGTATGAAAATAATGGACGAAAGAAACCCACCACACATTATTAAAAAATATATATATTACTGCACATAGAGCAGAATTATGTGGGAATCATAGGCGGCTGGTGAACCAAAAAAGTAGGGGGGGGCGGTCAAGAAAAATACGGGAGAGAGGATCGAAACAAATATGGGGAGGGGGGAGTTAAGATGCAGCACCTTTGAAAGTTTTTTTTTTCTGCTATAATTTGGCTATAATATTGGATTTTATCATTGCTGATTAATTGACTTCTAAAAAATGCAGAATATGGCCTCAAAAATCAACCAGGGAGGTTGATTTTCATCCAGTCTTACGAAATAACATGAAGCAAGTCCTATTTTTGGAGTTTTCTGCTTTATTTTGGTGAAATTAATCTATCTACTATGTAAAAAATCATTTTTCACTCGATCAATACTTTTTAACCGCGAACAGTGAGGGGGCAAAGCCCCTTTATTTTTGAAAATGAGGGGGCAGTCGCCCCCTTGTCACCCTGGATGAGCCGCCTATGGTGGGAATGAATTTGTTGCATTGTGATAAGTTAAAAATAGTGAAAAATTGGGACTTGACTGACTGCCTTGAAAGCCCTAGCAATATTTTTTTTAACCCAGCAGGAGAGATAATCCGTCACTCTTCTCATTGAAAGCTAAAGAAGACATCATGTTAAAATTTTATAATGGTTTCATGGCAGGAAGACGCTATTTAAGTAAATGCATCGCTTTGTAATGCTACTTTCAAGAGGCTTTGTTCGCAGAATCCTTCTAGTGGGATAATTAGGTAAGATCATACAGCAAGTATTGGTCAAAAGACATTCCCACCATTTATTGCGCTTCCGTCCCCCTTTTCCTTTACGTGTCCATTCTTCCCACCCATTATTTCTGCATTTAGTTAGTCTTTTTTCTTTTTACTTCGCAGAAGTTGACTTAATTCCTCACTTTTTTCTGGAGAAAAATATAAATTTGTTCAATAGTTCGTTAGTTTAGCGTCTGTATAATCTGGCCCCCGGGACACTAGTCCCTTCCGCCCCCATCTTGTTACGTCCCTGATGAATAACATCAAGAAAAAAAATTTTACAAGCGCCCATCAACAATGCAAATGTCTGATTTGTCTTGTAAGACGCTCCAATCTTTCGACTCAATGCATGACGTCAGGCGCTCCCCCAATCTCACAGTGTTAGGCCTGGGGAGGAAGAGAGGAGAGAATTGCGACGGCCCCGATCTCGCGAACTCTGAACTTTCCAGTTTTTGTTTTGTTATGCAACATGCTGCCGTGAACCAGTTTTGGAGGCGTGGCTTTCAGCATCAAGCAGCGCAGTGAAACTTCTTTCAAGTAGCTATGCTGTTGCTGCAGTACTATAATTGAACCTGATTGATGTAGTCCTGGAGTTGCTCACTATTTTCTGTTTTTAATTAAGCTTCTTCTGTCTCCATTTGAAAATTTATTATCTTTTGTCGCAATATTCGATCATCTTTTCTCGTATCTTTATTCATTTGTGATCCCCCCCCCCCTCAACTTAACACGCATATAAATGAAAACCATGTGTTTAGCCTGCTCGATTAACTATACAATAGTAGTAGTAATAGCTGAAATGTCTGAAGTGGAATGCGCGGTGACTAAGTGACATTATCTGCAGGAGCCCCGTGTGTTAGCTGACGGGAAGATGAAATGTCTACGCAACAGGAGCAGAGCACATGACTTTGAAGAAGCAAAAAAAATCAGATTTTGGGTTAAATCTACAGCCGTGCCCGTCATTTGGGGGGGGGGGCAGGGGGGGGGTCAATTGCTCCCCATGGCTTTGCGGAATCAATGTATTCACATATAGGTGGGCGTGGCATACCTGCCAACTCTTCCGGATTTTCCGGAAGTTTTACGGAATTTCATGTTTTTTTCCGTCTTTCCGGCTACGAGCAAAATCTTCCGGATTTTCCATGTTTTGTGAGGAAAAAAATTGCATCTCGCCAATTTTGGCGCTAATGAGACTGCGTTTGAAGCCAAGCGGCCAAGGAATGGTTGCCGTAGTGGAATTGCAGTGTAGAAGACGTCAGGCAAGTTTATGACGTCACTGAATGATACAGCGCATGCCTGTGACTTCATTGGGATCCAATCCAATCCAAGCGAGCGTCACGGCATGCAATTAGGTGTTCGACGTCAGTTAACCAGGTTTCTATCTTTATTTATGTGAGTGTGTTGCTTCTGTTTCGCTCGTTTAATAAGATGAGTAAACGCTATTTACAATCATTTAAAGAAAGTTATACAAGTGATTATCCTTGTATTATACGATCGCATTCTGGTCCGAAGTATGCATTTTGCAGTATTTGCAGTTGCAATTTTACGATTTGCTATGGTGGGAAAAATGATGTTGTTACACACTTGAAGTCTAAAAAACATATTTCAAACGGAAAATGTGCTACTGAAAGCGCCTCTGTTGAGCAGAGTGTTTGTTTACTAGTTTCCTTGTGGAACATAATGTACCATTAACCGCTGCTGATCACACTGGATCGTTATTTAAAAAAATGTTTCCGAAGTCTGAAGTTGTAAAGAAATATTCATGCGGCCGAACAAAAACTGCCGTTAATGAGCTATCTAGAAACTACAAAGAGCAAACTGTTAGCTGCCTGAAGAAGTCTGCTTTTTCTCTTGCTATTGACGGTAGCAATGACAATATGGATGCAAAGTTGTTTCCTATCGTCGTTACTTTCAATAATGCAGCATTAGCAAAGCTTCAGTGCTGCATTTTATCCTTGGTTGAAACTAAATATGGATTCTACAGGGAAAAATGTATCTCAGCTCATACTGCATGAACTAAATCGCTTGCAAATTCCAATTTCAAACTGCGTTGCATTTGGTTCGGACAATGCTTCAGTTATACTCGGTCCGAAAAAAGGTGTAGTTTCTTATTTGAAAGAAAAACATGAGAACATTTTCGTCATGGGCTGCCTGTGTCATTTACTCGACTTAGCTGCAGAGAAAGGAGCTGCAACATTACCTGTGGATATCGACCAGATTATAGTTGACATCTTCTACTATCTAGAAAAAAGCAGTAAACGCAAAGAGAAGCTAAAAGCATTTCAAAACCTTCACAGTGCTGAAACTAGAAAGATATTAAAGCATGTAGCCTCACGCTGGTTGTCCTGAGGCAGAGCTCTGTCTAGGGTATTGGATCAATGGGATGCATTACAGGCTTTTTTTTTTTTGAGTGAAGTACAGTCAAAACCTTTCACCTCTTCCTCATTGGCATTACATACAATCCCTAAAGTAAATAGAAAAGTTGTAGCCTTGAATTCTGATGTGCAGACCAAAAAGCGACCTTTGGAAACAGAGAACAATGTTTGTAACAAAAAGCAAAAAATCAATGCTAAAAAAATCGGAGACCTAGTGAGATAAAAAGTGATATTAAAACTAGCTTCTGTGTAACTAGAGAAGAAAAAATTTTTCATTTCTTATCATCAGATCTTAACAAAGTTTACTGTTTATTCATATTAAGTGCTATTTCAGATTTTGAAAAAATAAATGCTACATTGCAATCATCCTCCCCAAAAATACATGTTTTAAATAACATGTTGTGTGATTTTTTAAAATGTTTATTTATGAAGTTTTTGAAACCTGTGGTAATTAAGAGTCAAACCCTCTTAACAATAAATTACCATGATGAAGCCAATCAATTGATTAATTCAGATTTATTTATAGGTTTCAAAACTCAGGAAATGGTGAATCAGTTAACTAATGAAAAGAAAAATAAATTCTATTCTTCAGTAAGAAGATATTACATTGCAGTTTGTGATTATGTGATTAAGAAATTTCCCATTAATGGAGAGATTCTAGTTAATGCTTAGGTTGCAGACTTGAATAACATTGAAAATGCATCTTTTGAAAGTGTTGAGTACTTTGTTAAGAAGTTTCCCTTTTTATTAGCTCTTCAAGAAGGAGAAACAGAAAGTGAGGCGTGGGATTGTCTTAGGAGACAATTCACTGAATTGCAAGTTGCAGATAGTTCAATTAAAGGTGATTCCATAGATGCACAGTTGAATTATTTAAGTACTGTTACTGATTATAATGGTCAGCTTAGATTTGATAAAATTTCAAGGGTTTTGCACAGCCGCGGATGGAGCACCCCGCACCGGCCCGGGCATTTATCACAGACCGGCCCCTGATATATATATATACAGGGTGGTTATAAATTAACAGGAGGTGTTTGGAGCCCTCTAGCTCGCGAACTACTGGGCGAAACATTGCCAAACTTCGTGAGCATGCATATTAGACCATGGGATTTTGATTTCTGGAATAAAAAAAAATAGTTTCATAAATCACCACCAAGGGGAAATTTGGCGCTGTTAAAGTGTATTATTCTGATTATCGAAGAATTAATTGCTACTGACAAAATATGCATCCATTTTATTTGCAGAAATGACTTTTTTTGTCACAAATGTGGTTCGATATGATCGCCATTGTAAAGTTGTAAGAGCTGCATACGATGCACAACATTTTCTACGGCAGCTCGTAACATATCAGAATGGATTTCTCAAACTTTTAAAATTATCATATCTTTTAAACTTGCGATATCAGAAATGTTTCTTTGATAGCATCAAAGCATTGTTCTCTAATAGCATTTGCAAATTCGTCAACTTGTAGCTGATTAACCGTCTGGTGCCCCTAGCCTGGTTGCTGGGCTAGAGATCCAGTCCTTTTAAACCGCTTAATGATGTTTCTTAAATTTGTTATGGTCATCCGGCCTTTTCTCAACTGCTTCACTCGCCGAAATTCTCGAAGAGTAACATTGGCATTTTCATCACGCTGATAATTGAGCTTCACTAGCAAAGCGCGGTCCTGCATAGTTAAAAGCCATCAAGAGGCAACGGCGCTCAGAATGATGAGAATGCTCCCAGTCAGTCATTTTATACAGATGATCGCTAAACGCAAAGCGTTTATGCGAATTATTGCATTCTATTTGGTTAAATGGACAGCTATTTTGTTCGTGGTGATTTTTTTCAATAGAAAATTCTACGGCGATCATATTAAACCTCATTTGCAAAGAACAATCATTTTTGCTTGGCGAAATTGATTTATACAGCATCTTTTCAAGTTTAATTCGCGATATTCAGTGTAATACACTTTTACAGCGCCAAATTTCCCTCTGGTGGGGATTTTTCAAACTAATGTTTTTTATTCCAGAAATCAAAATCCCATGGTCTAATATGCATGCTCACGAAGTTTGGCAATGTTTCGCCCAGTAGTTCGCGAGCTAGAGGGCTCCAAACACCTCCTGTTAATTTATAACCACCCTGTATATATATATATATATATATATATATATATATATATATATATATACATATATATATATATATATATATACATATATATATATATATATATATATACATATATATACATATATATATATATATATATATATATATATATATATATATATATATATATATATATATATATATATATATAATATACAGGTAGTTATCAAAATAATGGAAACACTTGAGATTCATAAGAAAAATCTACCGTTCATCACAAAATAAGCGATCAATTGTTTTCTAACTTTAGTCGTACAAAATATAGACTTCACCGGTCATATAATTAGGGGCCGTAATTCATTATGCTTTCTTTTGCATTTAAAAATTTCAATGATGAACATGCAAATTTACACACAAACCAAACATTTTTTTCTGTTTAATATAAAACCACTATGCGTATACAAAATCAAAAAATTTACTACTGAGTGATTTCATACCAACTCACAGAATGGGGGTCGCGCGACCGACTCGGATTTTCTTTTAATTTGGCACACATGTTGATCATATAGAGGCATGGTAAAGTCCAAATTGTTAGGTTCCTGCTCCACTTATTTTCTGAGATACATGCCCTCAAAGTTTGTCCGCCACGTCAAAATACTAAAACAGTGATGTTTTTTAATCATTTTTTATAAAAAATTGTACTCATGCAATATAAAAGTGTTAGATATCTATGGAAACTAGTTACTCTAGATATTCAGAAAAAAAATACTAGGATGTTCATAAAGAAAATTGCTAAGGTACATGGCTCTTTGAAGTTGTAATCACAAAAACTCGATTTTGCCGATTTTGTTAAAATTGAGGAATTTATTCCAAAAAAAGGAAGACATAACTAAAGGTTTACTCACTTTCTGGTAGTGTACAGATGTTTACTATAAATGGTTACATAATGCATAACTTGGATTTCTCACTCCTTCTTGGAAATATTTAAGC
Source organism: Uloborus plumipes (assembly GCA_038373865.1). Classification (NCBI taxonomy): domain Eukaryota; kingdom Metazoa; phylum Arthropoda; class Arachnida; order Araneae; family Uloboridae; genus Uloborus; species Uloborus plumipes. The sequence goes on from JAXGGA010001879.1 coordinate 124,568, forward strand.
TTAAAGATAAGCCATAAAGCAAAAACATGCGTTTTTGGCCATCTTGGCAGCCATTTTTCTCATAAAGGGGGTGCAGTAGAAACTTTAATTTTCTTTAAACAAGCCACTGGTATGTTAGCTATTCACAGGAAAAGAGTTTACTTTTGGTTATTTCTTCCATTAAGAGATATCCTGCTGATAGTATATGCATGTTTTTCGCGACGACCATATGCTTTTGTTCCCTCTCCCATGGACTTAAAATTAATTAAACCAAAAAATAACGATATATTTATTAATAGCTGTATTATCTACCCAATATATCATGAAATTTAATTTATTAAATCACTGAACGATAAATTAAATAATTGATGAAAACAAGAAATAGTATTTCTCTGATGCCTGAGCAATATGCATTCATAATTATAAAGAACTAAATACTTTCTTGAGAAATTAATTAACATAAAGGAGCTTTAAATATTTATATTATAAGCAATAGCCAATCTTGTGATTGGGACTCCTGTTTTTAATTGCAGAATTTCTTGAATATCACATGAATATCAGGAAAATAAATGAGGTCTTTTCGTTTGATGTAGGATATTTTATGACAAATTTCATTTGATGGGCTACTAACTGAGTATGGTGATAAAGAGCTATTAATTTCAGCAACGTATTCCATTTTACCTTATTAACAGTTAAATATTTACAAAATAATTAAATAAATAATTTAATATAAAGCCATGCTTGAAGAATTAAAATTAGTGCAACTAATTTATTCCCATACTGATCTTTACAAAACTGACATGTGTTGAGCACTGATAAGAACTGACAAAAGAATAAGTTTACTCACTAAAATACTAGTTCACAGATACTATAAAGCATACATTCTATTTTCTACAAAACAATACTGCAACAAAGAACAAGGGTATAAAGGGGTAAGTACTAAAGAATTTCTTGAAAAATCAATTAAAATAAAGGAGCTTCGAATATTTATCTCAAAAGCAATACCCAATCTTGTGATTGGGATGTTCCTGATTGATGGCTATAAACAGAAGGATACCCTTGCTCTTTGTTGCAGTATTATTTTATAGAAAATAGAATGTATGCTTTATAGTATCTGTGAACTAGTATTTTAGTGAGTAAACTTATTCTTGTCAGTTCTTATTAGTGCTCGACACATGTCAATTTTGTAAAGATCAGTATGGGAATAAATTAGTTGCACTAATTTTAATTCTTCAAGCATGGCTTTATATTAAATTATGTATTTAATTATTTTGTAAATATTTAACTGTTAATAAGGTAAAATGGAGTTCGATGCTGAAATTAATAGCTCTTTATCACCATGCTCAGTTAGTAGCCCATCAAATGAAATTTGTCATAAAATATCCTTCATCAAACGAAAAGACCTCATTTATTTTCCTTATATTCATGTGATATTCAAGAAATTCTGCAATTAAAAATATGGTCATCGCGTAAAACATGCATATACTGTCAGCAGGATATCTCTTAATGGAAAAAATAACCAAAAGTAAACTCTTTTCCTGTGAATAGCTAACATATCAGTGGCTTGTTTTAAAAAAAAATCGAAGTTTCTACTGCTCCCCCTTTATGAGAAAAATGGCTGCCAAGATGGCCAAAAACGCATGTTTTTGCCTTATGGCTTATTTTTAAGCTTAAATATTTCCAAGAAGGAGTGAGAAATGAAGTTATGCATTGTGTAACCATTTATAGTAAACATCTGTACACTACCAGAAAGTGAGTAAACTTTTGGTTATGTCTTCCCTTTTTTGGAATAAATTGCTCAATTTTAGTAAAATCGGCAAAATCGAGTTTTTGTGATTACAAATTCAGAGCCCTGTAACTTAGCAATTTTCATTATGAACATTCTAGTATTTTTTTCTGAATGCCTAGAGTAACTAGTTTCCATAGATATCTAACACTTTTATTTTGCATGAGTACGATTTTTTTATAAAAAATGATTAAATAACATCACCTTTTTAGTATTTTGACATGGCGGACAAACTTTGATGGCAAGTATCTCAGAAAATAAGGTGAGCAGGAACCTAACAAGTTGGACTTTTCCATGCCTCTATATGATCAACATGTGTGCCAAATTAAAAGAAAATCCGAGTTGGTCGTGCGACCAACTTTTTTTTTCTGGTGAGTTGGTATGGAATCACTCCCCTACAAATTTTTAATACTTACAGCTACTCCGATTATACATAAATATAAATAAGTAATTGAACATTGAAATAATGGTACACTATTACTACGCATTCGATCGCGTACTGCTTCTCGTAAGAAAAATTGTGACAAAGATCAACTACTGGAACTTGAACACTGATCTGGCTCTTCATAATCATTTATACAAAATCTTTTGATGCATAGAAAGTAAATCCAGTTTTAACGTACATTTCAAAAGCTTGAAGGAAGACATTGATTTTGAAATTTCTTACATTCAACTGAATATATACACAGGATTGAAATTAAGCTATGGTGTTTCGTATATATTTGAAACCTTAACAGGAGCAAAATATAATTATGTGAAAATGGGTAGAGTTAGAAATTTAAACACTGATCGATCTTTAAATTTACATTTATGTAGAAATGTATTACCCCCCCCCCCTTCCTTACTGAAAGTAAATCCGTTAGTAGTATACTTTTTAGAAACTGATAACCTGACGATCACATGTTTTAAAACGTACAGTTTCTAATTTAATTTTTATAACGAAGTAGTTAAAGGAGAATCATAAAGTAAAGAAGATGAACTTTGAAACGGATTATTTATTCGTAAACTAAAAAGGCTGCTTAGTAAAACGAAAGTGAAGACCGAAAATAAAAAATGACGTAAGTGGTAAAATTCAGACAATCCGATTGTTGCAACAAAAGGAAAAAAAAAAAAAAAAACGCGACAAGTTTTAAAATTTAAACCGGCCGTCCGGCCGACTAAAAAAAAAAAAAAAAAGAGACAGAACGCCACAAGTTTTAAAATTTAAACCGGCCGTCCGGCCGACTAAAAAAAAAGAACGCCACAAGTTTTAAAATTTAGACTGGCCGGCCGACTAAAAAATTAATTTAAAAAAAAGCCACAAGTTGTGAAATTTAGACCGGCCGTCCGACCGACTAAAAAAAAAAGAACGCCACAAGTCTTAAAATTCAGACCGGCCCGCCGGCCGACTAAAAAAATAAAATAATAAAAAAAAACGCCACAAGTTGTAAAATTTAGACCGGCCGAAACACAGGCGGCCCACCGGGAAAATGCCCGGCTGCCCGCCAGTCCCATCCGCCCCTGGTTTTGCAAGGTATTGTGACCATTCCGCATAGCAATGCTGAATGTGAAAGGGTATTCAGTATTGTAAAGAAAACTAAAACAGAGTTCAGGGCTTCAATGTCGACAAAAACATTGGAAAATCTTCTGATTGTGAAATGTCACAAGCAAAAAAATTGTTATGAAAATAACTTTAGCCTTGACTTTCTAAAAAAAACTAAACAAGCTACTACAGCCTTTGTGAAGAAATAGTAAATATTAGATTCATGTTATGTTTTGTTGTTCTGTGAAAGAATTTTTACTTTCTTTTGTTATAATATTCTTGATATTAACTTTTAATAATATACTCCAGTGCACATTTGTTGTAAGAGCCTAATTTTATCTTAAAAAATTTTAAATTTTTGCTTCATAACTTTATAAAAGAAATGTAAAAGTTTTCATGTAACAAGTTTAAATATGAATCCATTAAAACTGATTCCAATGCAAATGATTCCATTTTAATTTTTACTAAAGCCTATGAGTTCAATTTATATGAAATTCATAAGTAATTTTATATTAAATGAAAAGAGTAGGTTTAAAAAGTGTCTTGTTTGATTTTGTTTTGCATTAAAAATCTTCTGGATTAAAAAAAAAATCTTCTGGATTTTTTTTCTCAGAAGTTGGCAGGTATGGCGTGGTTTTTGCTGTTTTCTGGTGAAATTGTATTGTGTTTTTACCCTTTGCCCCTCCCCCCCCCGGAAAAACTTGAAATGACGTCTCTGTCTGCAGCCGATTTGATGGGCAACTGCTCCTGCATTTTTAACATGGAAAATCGGGAAAAATCGAAAACCCATGTATAAGTCGAGACCGCACTTTTTGAAACGATCGGGAACATTTATGTTTTGTCGCGATTTTTGAAAAAAAACATTTTGAAAAGAAGGAAAATGAAATGCACTGAACGTTCTTGTGTTAAAAACAGCACTATTGTTATTCTTTTTCACAAAAAGAGTTCATTTTTGCGATCGCGAATCTTGCAAATCGGGACCAATCCGGAAATGTTTCCCCGTGATTTTTTGAAAAAAAAAAAAAGTTTTAAAAAGAAGGAAAATGAAATGCAGTGAGCATTCTTGTGTTGAAAATAGCACGATTGTTATTCTTTTTCACAAAAATTGTTCATTTTTGAGATCGCGATTTTTGTAAAGGATTCGATTTTACGATCGCGGTTTTTGTAAATGTTCGATTTTGCGGTTACAATTTTTACTATCTGTTGCTTTTTTTTTTGATTATTACTAACAAAATTGTGCGATGTAACCGTATCATATTCTGTGTTAAAAATATGAACATCATCAATCGGAAAATTTGCGAATACGGCAATTTCCGCAATTTTCGCGCCGTCAGTCCGTTTATTGTAATTATTTATTCTTTATTTCACAACCAAATCATGCAAAAATACAGTAGAATGTATGAGTATTTACTTCTTTAGCCTCTGTTTAAAATAGTTAGACCGGAATTCATAAGATAAGATATAGAAGAAAGTTTCGTGTCGGCCACAACAGCTAGTTTTACTGATTGAATAAACAAGGTACATCATTTTAAAGTGTGTTCCAAGGTTTGTATGTCAGTATCCTGGCCTAGAAATAAGTTCAATCATTAAAGGCAAAAATAATTAATTTTGAACCTGCAGTACTACAGCAATGTTTATTCTCATTACTTCTTTGGATTCCTTTGAGTGTTTTGTTGATGTGATGTGCCTTCTGTTCTGATGACGATTTTGAAGTTCAAAATTGAGGTGTGTAATATTTTTGATGTCAGTATCATGGATACCATTTCTGTTTCAAATAAAATAAAAATACTAATTCTGCTTGTACTGCGTAATTGAGTTAAGAGGTTAGAAGAGAAAAATAACATTCTTTACCTTAAATATATTTCTGGGCATGACCAGCAAGCCCTCAATGATGAAAATCTCAGTACCTTGGCACAAAATGTCAGTATCCTGGAGCAAAAAAAAAAAAAAATGCCGTTCTCCTGGCATTGTTTTCAAAACACTGGTCCAGTAGAATGATTTATATCCCAAACATTAGTTTGAAAACAAAGATTATGATAAAAAAAAGCTAAAATTGGCAGGCGATAAATTAAAAAAAAAATGCACTCAGAAGAACAATTCTGCTATTTTTGGTTATTGTTTTCTTGTGGTTCACACAAATCTTTTAAAAGTAGATCTGTCGGTTATAAGATTTTGAGCTTTCGCAAAATTATTAAAGCTTTCACAAAATTATTTAGTTTTTCACAAAAAAACGAACCCTGTGTAAAATCCTGGACAGACCCCTGCCAGTGTTTTGGGCAGGACGGTTTAAACCAGAGTTTTTACTGTAGTGTCTAAAACCTTGCTAACCTGAGGGTCAATTTTGATCCCTACAGTTATGGATTACATTAAATTTTTTTTCCATGATTTGTCATAACTATGACCTGGAAAAAGTCATTAAAAATGCAAACGAAATCCTTTTTAAAAAATTATTACTTGCTCTTACATGTTTTACAGATACTTTTAAATATGTTATCAGCAATGTGCACAGTGTTTCTTTCAGGCATCTCCCGGGGGGGGGGGGGCACTGCCCTCCTGGAGAAAGTCAACTGCCCCCCCCCCCGGGGAAATCTCAGTTTGCACTAACACACACACACAAAATGATAACAGAAGAAATAAATCAATATAGTGAAAATAATCAATAAACAAACAAGTAAATATTAAATAAGTACAAAAATAAATGAAAGCTTTAAAACATATATCGTATTTGTGTGCGTGTGGGGGGGGGTAATTAAAGATGGCCCGCAATTGTATCTTAGGACGCCAGTTTCGGAAAAATACCAGGAAAGAATTTGCGAACCTAATCCTTTTTCAATTGACATCAAAAATAACCTACAGTTGCGCTTTTTGTTTTGAAAGGAGGGAGGGAGGGAGGGGGGGGAGGATTTCTATTTTAGAACACTTTCAGGGAGAGTCCTGAATTGCATTAATATTCATAATGTTATAAAAGAAAGTCAGAAATGCATTTTTAGGACTTCAATTTTTAAAAATTTAAAAATTCTAATTTTTCTCAAAGATGGTTTATATTGCAATTTTGGAAAATTATGGAAGAAGGGAAGTCTGTGGACCCTATCCTTTCCCTTATCGACCAAAAATGACTAAGGGCCGAATTCAAGTGAAACCCCATTGCAATCGCTTTGAGGCGAACACAATAGACCAAAATTGCAATCACTACTGGAAGTCGAATTACGATAGAATCGTATCTCATAGCGATTGTAACGTTTCACTTGAATCCAAATTTGGGAATTTGCGATTGCATTGGTGAGTTGCAATCGTCCATGTTTCACTTGAATTCCTTCCTTACTACTGCAATTCCAGGATTTCAATCTCAAAAATTTTAAAGGTAAAGTCCTAAACCCATCCCTTTCTCTGATGCCATCAAAATGCACTAAAATTGTGTTTTAATGCTTCAATTTCAAAAACTTTTCCTGGGTAGTGTTCCGAAATTGAACCCTAATCATCAGAGACAGCTTACAATTTCCTTTTCAGGACTTCTATTTCGGAAAAGTTCCAAAAGAGTTTCGCAAACCATTTATCTCCCCTATCTCATCAAACATAGCTTACAATTTCGCGTTTAGGTCTTATTTTCTTGAAGAAAGTTTCAAAACCTGTCCCTTTCTGCAACTTCATCACACATACCAACAATTGTGTTTTTAGGCCTTCAATTTAAAAAAAAAAAAAAATCTGGGGCAGAGTCCGTGACCCCCTCCCCCTATTTATAGGGGCCTTACCTTAAATATCGTCGCAGATAACCTACAATTGCGTATTCAGAGCTCCGATATCGAAATATTTTGAGGGTGGTGTCTTGAACTTCATCCCTTAGGAGTGTCATCAACAATCCTATACATTTGTGCATTTAGGGCTGTAAGTTGAGAATTTTTCTGGGGGAGTGCCTCCAAATTCCCCTCAACGTTTTTAAATATCTAACAAAATTTTGTTTTTGAAACAAAAGAGTTTTTGGAGTTTCAGTTTCGAAAAATTACCAGTCGAAAAGTTTTTTTAACATTTATCGCCTCTCCCATAGTAATGGTGGCTATGGGAATTTATTTAGGGAGGAGGTAAGCCAATGATTAAGATACATTTACGCAGTGGCTTATCCAGGAATTGATTTTGGGGGGTACACACGAACATCGACACTGTGATGAGAACGGAAAAAAATCAAGAAATATGGGGCAACTTTAAAAACGCAGTATTTCGATTTATTTTTTTCTATTGAACGTTGCTCAAAGATTTTTTTTTCACAAAAATGAATATCATGCAAGAACAATAAGGCGCAGGGACATCGCTCATTTTCCTCTTACATTTCCACAATTACAGAATAACAATTAGTTTTGCTTCTTATTTTTCGAAAACAGAAAATAATATGACAATATTTCAGTGTCCATAAAGTATTTTTCATTGAAAAAACCTGAAGCATATTTACATGAAGGTTACATGTTTTTTCAAAATTCGGTGCCACCATTTTTTATAGTCTTACAACATCTTGGGGGGGGGGGCACTGGTCCCTTGGCACCCCTCCTGGATACGCCACTGCATTTGCGAATTGATGTTTCAAAATATTAAAGTTTTCGTTGCGAATAAGAAATTTTTAAGGGTTTTTGGAGGGGACAGAGGTTGTCAACATCCACTCCCTTTAATACGTCCTTGGAAACAGCGGATCTAGCTTTGGGCGAGGTCACTGTTAGAAAAGGAGGGGGTCAAAGTGAAATTTTAGGGTTGAAATAGGGGGAGGGTTGGCCAAATTTATAGAAATCCAGCTGGCTTTTGTTTTTGGAGGATATCATTATAAGAAAGAGGGAGAGGGCAAAACTACGATTTTAGATCTCAAATTTAGTGGGAGAGGGCAAATTTATCGAAAAAAGTCCCCGAAATGCAGTGTAAGGCTATTTTTGCCCCCCCCCCCCCCCGTGACCCGCTGGATTCGAGCCTATCTTTTTGCCCTTCCGGATTCTCAAAGTGCCCTCCCCCCAGAGCAAAATGTCTGAAAGAAACACTGAATGTGCAGCATTTCTATTTAATAAAATTTTTTCTTATGTTCAGCTACATATTGCACACCTAGAATAAAAGGGACACATCTTTTTCTTTAGTCTGGAGTAATTTAATTCTAATCCAATTTAAAAAGAGCCCCCTTTATTCTTGGTGGGTAACATATGTTTGTTTCACTAAAATGGAACTTAGGTTTGATGCACAGGTAGACGTTACCACTACACCTGGACTTAAACTTATTTTTTACGTTGTTCAAGCAAAGATGCAAACGCCCAAAAGAGAAAGAATAGCAAGATTGGCATTAAACAATCTATCGAAAAGAATACGTCAAGTCAGGGTCGTAACCAGACTATTGTTTCGGGGAGGGTTTTACCAACAAATTTCCCATGAAATCTATGATAAATGAAAGATTTCACATTATTGCTTTTTGTTGCAGTAGATTTTTGAGGGGCATTAACATGAAAAATAAAGATATAACATTCCAATGAAGTAAAAAATTCTGACGTATACAGTAGCGAAGGAGCAAAAATGACTGAAAAAAACTTTTTTTTAAATTTTAAATAGCTTGATGTGTCAAATTGTGCCATTTGGTCACTAAAACAGAGTGTGAAAGTTTGAAGAGATTTAAAAAAAATTTTGATCTCCCTTCGCGACATTTTATTTTACAATATTTATTGACTATACATCAGACAAACTGTTTTTCAGTTTAGGCACTTTCAAGCACAACAAAATATCACAAATATAATAATTAATGCAGTAAACTATCAAAATACTAAATAAAATAATGTGTCACAAGTGCAAAAATACAATAAAATGTCACAAACATTTACAAAGTGAAATGCGAAAATTCATTTTGTATCAAACTTGGGCATTAGCTCTCGCGAAGCAATTCGAACACGGACCCAGCTAGCACACGAGCCTTGGGCCAACGTTTTCACGTTACGTTAGACCAACGTCGGTCTCTAACGTTAGAACATACGTTAATGTGCACCGTCGGAAAACGGTTATACAACGGTTGGTTTCCAGCGTTATCTGAACGCTTTTCCAACGTTGTTCCAATGTAAAAACAACAGTGAACCAATCAATTCCAAACGTTATTCCGATGTAAATAACAACGGATAACCAACATTTTCTCGCATTATTTCACTTTAAATTTCAACGCTAAACCTACTATTTTGCAACGATGTGCAAAAGGTTTAGGACAACTGTATGTTTTAAATGATACAATGTATATTTGTTATGCAAATACATATGAACACAAAAAATTTAAATATTGATTTACAAAGAAACTTTTACCTTTTTTTCTCCCCTTTTGAATAATTACATCTCTCATCTGTTTTTCTTTTCAGGAAATATCATTTACCAGCAAGATTATTCTTAAGACAGAATATAAAATCCTGCCATTAAAAATAACCCAACTAGTATTTTTTCTTCTTTATTTAATCGCCAGTGTAAACACGCAAATCCATGGAAATAGAGCAGAACAGCTAACATATAAATATCATACATAAAAACACAGAAAATATAAAAGTTTGTAAAATTAAATAATATTCGCTTTAAAAAAACACACACAAGGATTCAGCTATAAACAAGTTAATGATGCGAAATGGAGTTGGTTAATTTTGAATATTGTGAAAAATGCCCAACTGAGCATTTTTTTTTTCAACTGAATTTTTTTTATACGAAAGGAGTTTCAATGTTATTTTCAACAACAAAACAATCATTAAAAGATACTGTTTTATTTTTATGCAACACATGTGGAACTTATATAATTAAAAGTATTCTTAACTTTAAAAGAAGAGTAACAAACTCCTTTTCCTTTTTGCTAAATCAAAGACAGAACAATGAGGATGAAAATTATTGAAATCACTGACACTATAATTCCGAGCAATGGAGAGTTAAAATAAAGGATATTGAAATAGTCAAAAAGAAATAAATGGGACCAAATCGTGAAAATTTCACCACCGTACATACAGCATATAATATATTAAAGAACAAGATAACCAATTAAAAACCACCATACAACACTCAAAAGTACCTATTCTAAATAAAGGAAAAATATGAAATTCAAAGCATTCATAAAGTTCGTCACTTACTTTGGGAGATTAAAAATGCACAGCGAAGATTGAGCACTTGTTTCGAGCTACGGCAAACACGTGTGAAGCGGAGAAATTCTGTCATTGGAATGAAAATAAATGGCTCTACTGCGCATCCCTCACCCCCCATCGAGCCCTCCATTACGCTTCATCCACTCACAAATCAGCAACGAGCTTGAAACAAGTTGGGCGTGAAGGTGAAACAGGTTTGAAAGTTGGAAACAGGTTAGATTAACGTTAGGTTTAAAATCGGTTCCTTTTAAACGCTCATCCTATCATTCGAATGATCGGATAAGTGTTATAAAAAGAACCGATTTCCAACCGAACATTAATCCAACCTTTGCGATGCATTTTCAACCTTTCCCCAACGGAAACCCGACGGTTTGTGCTATCTGGGGGAAGAACCCATCTCGTGCTGTGTCCCCACAAACAGCTTTCGTCGTCGCCTCTGTCACTAGCTTAACATGTCTTTCCCCGCCTTGAATGTGATATGAAAATTTTTTAAAGCTGATGCTCGGAGTCACTTAGGTTGTGATGAGGCAATCAAGTTTAGCATCAGTCATATCTTTGATTATAGGAGGCAATGAGATGTGGGATACATCTCAATCAATCATGTCGTAATATTCGACAGCGTCGAAGTTAAGTTTTTGTGGAACCTTAAAACTCCATATTTGTCCACTAGGGTTTGTTAGAAGCCCTGACTTTTAGGACCTGTCGCAGGCCCAGTTCACCTACGTACACAAGTCTTCAAATTTTAAAACAATTCCATATCACCATGGGTGCAAGTTTAGTGATGTGTTCAAGACGGAAAATATTTTGAGCCGCCCCCACCCCTCCCCATGCTATTTAGATTTTTTTTTGCAATTTTTGAATATTTGTGCTTAATTTGATTTTTTTTTTTTTTTTTTTTTTTTTTGTAACAATGTGAGCCTTTTTTTAGGTGAAGCATTTCAAGCATTTTGTTATGTGTGTAGCAAAGGGGGGTCTCCTTCGCGCATTTTCTACATAGTGGCTCCGAAAACGTAAAATTGAATGAATGTCAATAATATGAACGGGAGTCCGGGGGGTCCCCCGGAGTTAAAAAAAAAAAAAAAAATCCTAAAATCCGTATATGGGTGATTCTACGGTCAATGCGTTTTTTGTGTCCCCAAGGAAAAAATAATCTGTTTAATCTCACACTGATTATATCACTAGTAGCCGCTATTTTTATGATTGTAGTGGTAAGGGCCAGACGAAATTTAAAGTTTTGGGGGGTTTATCCATACCAGTGGAAAATGGGTCGCCAGGGGAGTGACACTATTGGCAGAATTCTGGTTTGATTTACTATTATTTCACTTATTTTTCGGTGTAAAATCATACTATGGACTCATTTCTATAAGACCTGTATTCAAAAAAAATTTTCACGTTGTAATAAAATAAAAAAAATCAATCTTGAAAACACGACATGTTGCATACAAGTCGCACCGCAGATCCCAAATAAAAATGCTTCCCACATTATTTACGTTGATTCAAATTGCTTTCACAGGGGACAATTAAGATTTAAAATGAAATGAATTATGCTTATAACATAGTTTTAATGCATATTTACCCTTTTTGGGAACAAAACTGCCAGGGGAGTGACGCCAGAGGAGTGACAAAATCACACATTACATATAAAAACAACATCACGCGTTCTTCTTACCAGAACTTCACGTAAACCGTGATGTCTGCACACAATAAGCATTACATTATACATACGCACACTTATGTAACGATGACATATAAAAAGTTATACTTACCAGGGGAAATGCTACAGCGAATGGCGCAGTACGCTTTGAGGCACTTTCAACGAGAATCGATGCAATAATATTCGAATTTTTTAAAAAACTATTAGCTTGCTTTCAACTTTACTCAGTATTACACTGGTTATTCGCAATCAACATCATCCTTATGCATTTTCTATGCGAAATTTCAGTCTTTGAAGTTCGCCAGGTGAGGGTGACACTGTTGATTTGGCCCGTTGAAAAGTATTTTTTTAAAATAATGATAAATATTTTTTCAATGTTTACTGATGAAATATGTTTCTCTGTTAATGTAAGTGTATGATTATGGCAAAAAAAAGTATAACCTAAGTGACTCCGAGCATCAGCTTTAAAAAATTTTCATATCATATTCAAGGCGGGGAAAGACATGTTAAGCTAGTGACAGAGGCGACGACGAAAGCTGTTTGTGGGGACACAGCACGAGATGGGTTCTTCCGTGTTCGAATTGCTTCGCGAGAGCTAATGCCCAAGTTTGATACAAAATGAATTTTCGCATTTCACTTTGTAAATGTTTGTAACATTTTATTGTATTTTTGCACTTGTGACACATTATTTTATTTAGTATTTTGATAGTTTACTGCATTAATTATTATATTTGTGATATTTTGTTGTGCTTGAAAGTGCCTAAACTGAAAAACAGTTTGTCTGATGTATAGTCAATAAATATTGTAAAATATAAAATGTCGTCGAAGGGG